>OZ025293.1:226799942-226893312 GCA_964019185.1 Maratus speculifer
AAAATTCTCTAATGACAAAGCGTTATCCAATAAGCACACATCGGTTATCAGGTACCGGCATAAAAACGGTTAAATTTAATATATATAATTTAATATCCACCAAACATTGATTTTAGAAATAATATTTTTTACAAGAAATGAATTGACATATTTATGATTTAATTTATGAATATATACATATAAAAAGTAATGAATTACTTTTTGAAGTTGGTGCCAAACTATTTGAAATATATTAAGAATTGTAGCTAAATTATGCCTAGTACCATAATTAAAATGGGGATGATCATTATCGATTGTGATTGTTTGGCACCAACTTCAAAAAGTAATTCATTACTTTTTATATGTATATATTCATAAATTAAATCATAAATATGTCAATTCATTTCTTGTAAAAAATATTATTTCTAAAATCAATGTTTGGTGGATATTAAATTATATATATTAAATTTAACCGTTTTTATGCCGGTACCTGATAACCGATGTGTGCTTATTGGATAACGCTTTGTCATTAGAGAATTTTAAAGAATTATTTAATTCTTTTTAGCGCTTTTTTGAAGTCGGTTGATATTTTTTTTACAAAAAGCTTATTTTATAATTATCAAATTATTTTTAATGTTATTGATATAATTTTTGGTATTATTATTAATAATATTATTACTATTATTATTATATATATTTTTTATTTTTATTTTTTTTATTTTTATTCTTTTATTTTTTATTTTTTATTTTATTTAATTTTTTAATTTTTATTATCCTATATTAAGATAATGAGTTTTACCATGTAAAGTCACTATAAATGTTACTGATTAAAGTAACAATAATGTATTTTAAGTTATATGTTAATATGAATGTTATCTCTTAATTCTAATTTTAATCATTTTATTAATTTAATTTT
The DNA here is from genome assembly GCA_964019185.1 of Maratus speculifer. Taxonomy (NCBI): domain Eukaryota; kingdom Metazoa; phylum Arthropoda; class Arachnida; order Araneae; family Salticidae; genus Maratus; species Maratus speculifer. Next base: position 226,800,838 of record OZ025293.1, read on the forward strand.
ATGTTAATATCGATTATTAATTATTTTTCCGGTTCAATTATATTTCCATTCAGCTTTATCTTTTTTGTTTGTTATGGATAACTATTATTTTTACTTACTTTCAACTCCTTTTTGTAAAATATCTTTGTTCCTTGATTAATAATTTGGTTTTTGTGTGATGGTAGTCCCAAATTCGTATTGTTTTGCTTTTTCATGGCAAATACGAAGATGAAACCACACACTCCATTTGTAGTTCCAAAGTATTTGGGACCTGAAGATTCTGCTTTGGTTCTACAAATTTCATTTGTATTCATATTATTCTTTTTTCCTTCCATGTTCAATGTGCTATAAGTTATTAAATTCAATGGTTAATTTCAAATGGTTAATATTGTTTACTATAACTCAATTTAATTCTTCGTTTTGGTTTATTGTATTATTGATAAAATCCAATGGTGAATCTTGTCTACTTTTAATGGTATTATATATATATATATATATATTACTATTAATGCAGATATCTTTTTTGCATGTTGCATCTCAATGTGCTAGAAAAAGAACCAATTTTGATTCGCAGCATTCTAAATAACAGTTTTTTTCTTTTTTAAATTTATTTGAATTATTACTCGAAGATAATAAAGCGAGGACAACTCCTTGATTAATAAATTAAAGTAAGGACATTGACACTTATTTGTGTTATGCTTATCCGCTGATTATTGTGAAGAGGTGTACATAGAAAAAAAAGAATGGTCATTATAATGTCAAATTTTAAAGGGCAACGGCAATTTTCTTCCCTATTATAATTCTTACTATTGTGATATAGTAGGTGAAATCGAACGAAAAATTATTGTTTTCAACATTGTTATATATATATATATATATATTTATACAGGGTGATTCCAAATTTTTTTTTTTTTACAATAAAAGAGGGGTGATAGTACGCATCAAGACAAGCAATATGAAAAAAGAGACCAAGGGTCCCAAACGTTTTCCAAAGGAGATAGCCTCCATTAAAGTTTAGGGACCAAAATTTCAAATAAACATAAAAAACGAAAAAATCGGTCGATTGATTTGCAGTTTTCACTAAAATTATTCTTTATGTCGGCATTTTCTTGAAATTAAATTATAAAGATAAATTTCAAAAAATGCCGATAGAGGGCGCTTTAGACTTTGGAGTAACGAACAACTATTTTTTGCCAGTATTTTTTGCATCTCATTAAATGTTTTCGTAAGCTTAGACTCAAACTTAAATTTTGAGCTCAAAATCTGAAAGTGGGAGTGGTTAAGTAGCACAAACTGAATTGTGTTCATAGGGTTCAAATTTCAAATGATTATAAAAAACGTAAAAATTCGTTCACTGATTTGCGGTTTTCACTAAAACTATTCTTTATGTCGGTATTTTCTTAAAAATAAATTATGAAGATAATTTTCAAAAAAATGTCGATAGAGGGCGCTTTAGACTTTGGAGTAACGAACAACTCTTTTTTGGCGTTATTTTTTGCATCTTATTAAATGCTTTCGTAAGCTTAGACTTAGACTTAAGTTTTGAGCTCGAAATCTGAATAGTTGGGAGTAGTTAAGTAGACAAACTGAACTGTGTTCAGAGGGTTCAAATTTCAAGTGATTATAAAAAACGGAAAAATTGGTCGATTCGTTTGCGGTTTTGCTAAAACTAATTTTTAAATGAGCATTTTCTTCAAAATAAATTTTGAAGATAAATTTCACAAAATACCGATAGAGGGCGCCTTAGATTTTGGAGTAGCGTACAACTATTTTTAACTGTTATTTTTTTTAATCTCATTAAATGCTTTCAAATGAATAAATGTAAATTTTAGGCTCAAATTCTGAATCGTTGGGCGTGTTTAAGTAGCGAAAAATTGAATTGTGTTTTGTGTTCGAAGAGGGGGAAGTGTTAAATTTCAACTCCTGAAGACACTTCAATTTGCGCTACTTAACTACTCCTAATTATTCAGATTTTGAGCTCAAAATTTAAGTTTAAATATAAGCTTCCGAAAACATTTAATAAGTTTTTGAAAGCATTTAATAAGAACAAAAAAAAAAAAAAAAAAAAAAAAAAAAAAAAAATAATAATAATAATAATAATAATAATAATAATGGTTAAAATTAATTGTTGGTTACTTTGAAGTTTAAGGCGCCCTCTAATGGAAATTTTTTAAGTTTATTTTTAAAATTTATTTTCAAGAAGATACTGACTTAAAGAATAGTTCTATTTTCAACCGCAAACGAATCGACATTTTTTTCCATTTTCGATAATTATTTTAAATTTGAAAATCCTCCCCCCCTTAAACATAGTTCAGTTTGTGCTACTTAACTACTCCCTACTATTCACATTTTGAGCTCAAAACTTAAGTTTAAGTCTAAGCTTCCGAAAACATTTAATCAGGTGCAAAAAATAACGCAAAAAATAGTTGTTCGTTACTCCAAAGTCTAAAGCGCCCTCTATCGACAATTTTTGAAATTTATCTTTATAATTTTTTTTTAAGAAAATACATACATAAAGAATAGTTTTAGTGAAAACCGCAAATCAATGAACCAATTTTTCCGTTTTTTATAATCATTTGAAATTTGAACCCTATGAACACAATTCAGTTTGTGCTACTTAACAACTCCCACTTTCAGATTTTGAGTTCAAAATTTAAGTTTGTGTCTAAGCTTACGGAAACATTTAATGAGATGCAAAAAATACTGGCAAAAAATAGTTGTTCGTTACTCCAAAGTCTAAAGCGCCCTCTATCGGCATTTTTTTTTAAATTTATCTTTATAATTTAATTTCAAGAAAATACCGATATAAAGAATAATTTTAGTGAAAACCGCAAATCAATCGACCGATTTTTCCGTTTTTTATGTTTTTTGAAATTTTGGTTCTTAAACTTTAATGGCGGCTATCTCCTTTGGAAAACGTTTGGGACCCTTGGTCTCCTATTTAATATTGTTTGTCTTGATGTGTACTATCACCCCTCTTTTATTGTAAAAAAAATTTGGAATCACCCTGTATATATATATACAAAGGTACAAATATGATTTTAACGATATTATTATGATTAACGTCCTCAGCCCTGAGACAAATTTTACATGAGACTGCAAAACCGGTTGAAAATTAATTTAAAGCAGCTTTAAAGGTGTATCATTCATATAAATCAATGATTTTGATATACAGGCATTTATTTAAAAAAGGTCTAAAAGTAACTTTAATAATTCTAGAAACATTTAAATGAATTTAAATGGTACTGTTTAATGTCTCCTCCAACGACATCAGGACTGAGGAGGTTATTGTTATTACTAGTAGTAGTATTTTGTGTATATATGAAAGGAAAACTATGCAAAATATTTTAGTTTGAAACACTTCTTTAAGATTCATACAAGTTTCTAATGTACGGCTAAAAAAGTTCACATAATGTAAATTAACCGTGTCTCACTATTAATATATATTTGCATATTATTACGAGTAAAATTAAATTAATTTTTCTCATGCATCTAAAAAAATTCAGATTGAAACGTATGCATACTCGAGTTGTTGAGAAGCATTTGACTATGCTGATTATTATTATTTTTAAACTATATTAATTTCTATTCCGAAGTGTGGGTATAGGGTTAAGCTATATTAAATTTCATTGGGTAAATGTATTATCACAATTATTGCTTAAAAAATGTTTTATTTTTATTTTATTTATTTATTTTTTTTTTTTTACATTAAGTTCTTACTTTAAATTCTATTTCAAAATTGAATTTTAAATAAATATTTTTCTAGAAAATAAATAATTCGGCAATGTATCTTAACTTCGGAAAATTACGATTTTCATACTTAAAGCAAGAGATTTTTCAAGTTTACGTTCGTAATATTTTTTTTAAATAGAATTTGGCAGCCACATTTTAAAAACCACCAGTAAAGTTTTCATACGCTCCAATGCTTCCACAAACGAGACTCTTTCTTCTTAACTTGTAGAACCCTCTTAGTTTAACTCGTCTTAACAACAAAGTAATTAATGTAAGTTCCAGATACTTATAGCTCAAATAAACTGAAATACACACCTATTATGTTCATATGCACGAGAATATTGTAAAATGAAAGTGCCTTTAGGCCTTTAGTGCTGTTATTCCTCTTATGTTACCAAAGCAAGTGCTAAAATGTGCATGATTGCCAAAGTAATTGAAGCAGAAATTTTTAAAAAGAAGATATGAAACAACTTAAATATTTTTTCTCTAAAATTTTTCACATGAAGCAATGTTGTCAAAAATATTTATAGATTAAATTTGCATATACGTTAAACGTAATTATGTGAAATTTCAACCACAGAAACAAAAGAAAAAGTAAAGGAAAAAATGCACGAGAAATATCAATGCGTTACATATTTACACCTCCAAATAATTTCATAAATTGTGTTCTGGGGTTTTAATCCTAATAATTGTAATTTAGCATATTTATATGGAATATATATATGTGTGTGTGTGTGTGTATGTATGTGTGTTATTCAGAAGTAAAACATACAAAGGAATATACATATGTATATTCCTTTGTATGTACATATGTACAGAGAAACTTCAAAATTATATTATAAGAATATTTTTTTAATTTATTATTCGCCAGTTATTTCAAGAATAACAATAATTTATAAACAAATCCTTCATTTCTCTATTGAAATATCGGCATTTGTCTTGCTAATGACGTAGACTAAAACACTAAAATGAATGCCGATTGATATTACGCATTAAACTTACCGCTTTATGAATAAAACAAGCCTTCCTAATAATCTGTCAAAATAATAGTACCTGTATGATTTATATTTCTGGTAATTTATCCTCGTTAAATTAAACTCAAGATTTTGATTGATCACCATTTTAGAAATTTTTAAACGTCAATAATATACTATAGAATCTTTTTAAATAAATGTTTGTTGTTATCAGAATAACTGCAATAAACTGGTCGTCCATTGATACAGTTGAAATAGACTGTGGAATCCCAGAATAACAGAAACTATTAGCCTGTCATTTTAGTTCCGTCGGCGTTTCATATTTTAAATCGTATAAGGGTTATTAAGCTACTTTTCCAGACAAAATGCGTTTGGTTTAAATTTAAATTTTAGATTTCGTTAACTGTCAGAATGATTTTATTATTACCTATTATTAGTTATTTAGCAGGCAAGTGGCAAATGAGTGATTCACGTGCTAGTACAAAAATACACGCATAACGTGTGATTCAAAATATATTTTGTAATGGGGATTATCTCTTAAACTACTGATGATAGAAACATATTTTCAATTAAAAAAATATATACAAATCAGGTATAACTTTCAGATATAGAATTTTCTTACAAAGGGTTTTATCCATATTAAAATAAAGAATTTAATATTTGTACGGCTACCATTTCCTATAAGTTGTGCTAAAAGAAGGACTAATAAGAAATGAGCACTAGAAAATAAAAAATAGAGCGTTGAAAATGTTGAAGCTTAATTTCGAATAGGATAAAGTTTAAGCGCGAAGGATTTTTTTCCCCTTATTATGTCCGTTTTAAACGCAGGGTACATTTTTGTATGTGACTTTTGAGAAATGGCGCTAAATAAAAATTACAATTCATATTTTAGTAACTATACAGCCTCTTACAAAATAAATACCATGTCTAAAAATATACTTGCAAGTAATACTTTTTCATAGCAAGTATGTTCCTATCATAAGAGGTTTAAGATAATCGTAATTATAATGTAATTTGAATCATCAGGACATGCGCATAAATATAATTTTGAAAACATACGCATACATTGTAACATATAATATTAAAATTATGTACAGATGTATATTTTCACTTTTGTTTAAATATTTTATTCATGTAAACCTACGATAAGTTATGTAAAGTTTTCATCTCTCCCGTGGAAGGCGTTAAATAGAGAAAGCATATTTTCGGAGCTTTAAACAGAAAGGGATTTGTAAGGTTTCAGATAATTCTGGCTCTCGTGTAATCTGCGTCTGTCTCACCATGCGTCATTATTTCAAGTCTGTTACTCCAAAAGATCCAAAAGGTGCGACTGATAATGGTGAGTAAAATTTTACAGCGGTATTCAATTGTAACAATTCTGCTGTTATTCAAAGAATTCTTCAGCTTCACAATCAGTCAATCTGTGTCTGTTTTTTAAGAAATTTTGTCTAAAACACTGTATTTCGATAAATATTTTTAGTGCAGAATTTTTATTTATGGGAGTTAAAACTACACTGTTTTGAATAATCTCTAGTTTCTTGGTTAGATTCTTTTTAAATATACGTTTATTCTTATGTAATTTTATTGTATTTTAATAAAATAATGTTATATAATATTAAATAAACCGTGCTTTAATATTTTATAAATACACATTTTTTTTTCGATCCCTTTTCTCTGGTTTTCGAATTTGGAATTGTTTTAACATATATTTTCAAGGGCAAGTTTCAAGTTAAGAATGTGTAATAGGCATTTGTTATAATGATTACAGGCATTTAAAATTTTAAATGATTGTTCTGATTTAAAAAGTTATGATGTTTAATTATAACATTTAAATAAACTTTGGAATGTACTTATCGTTATCATTACCGTTTTGCAAAATAAGAATTAATTTAAAATGTACTTTTAGGATCAGAATTAATTCAGTAATGCTATGTTTATTAAGTTAATGAAAGATATTTTGAATTTGTAATATTTTCTAAGATTACAAATTTTCTACTGCTTGTCATTGTAAACCTTGCTTTTTTTTAAAGTTTTTAAAATAAAGTATTAAAAATAACAATAGTTAACAAATAAACAAATACTTCCGAAAGTTTTTTTTCTGACATTGATTAATTAATTTTTTGTTTAAATATATCATATTTTCTTATATTTTGTAGAAACTGAACAAATGATAATAAGGACTGTGTTATTTGTATTCAAATAAAATTAACCACGGACATGGATGTGTGCGGAAAGAATGGAATTTTGTAGAGTATAGTTATTCCGTAAATGCATTTTGTAGTTTTTAAAAATGATATGTATACTAGTAAAATTATTGTATGAAGTGTTCCATTCATTATTTTTCTTTAAACTGTTTCATTATTGTGTGTAATTGATTCGGAACCATTTCTAAGTTTATTTGCAGGGACAGTAAAATTGGGTATTCCGAAAACATAATTCTCGTTGAAAAAAATAATTGTATTGGTGGTTATATATGCAACTTGAAAACACACACCTTATGTCTAGTATGATGAAAATACATGACCATTACGGGCTAATTAAATTGACAATTTAGATTTGTTAAGCAAAAGCCTTGTTTTTATTAACGTAGATTAATGTTGAATGAATTGTGGAAATTTTTCCTATTTAATTTGAAGTTTCTATAGCATAACTTATTTGTATCGAAATAAAAAGCATTAATTAAATATATAAAATATTTCTTAACATTTAAGTATAATAATCAAGTTATAAATTACAATCATCCGGCTTTCATGGCTAAATATTTTTTAAAGTATTTATAATAAACTTTTCCCATGCAATACCTTTTATAAATATACTGTTTATGGATAGTGAAATTTCGCTTAAGTAATTCGGATAAAGTAATTCGGTAAATTGTGTCATATAAAATGTAGTTAAATATTTGTGGTACATTTTATTATCTACATAACAGAATTACGCCAAAATCTAAACATTGGGTACTTTTTCTTTATCTTCAATTCCATGCAAATAACTTTTCTTGATCAAAAAAATATATTTAGGAAATAATTCTTAACTATTTAATTTATGAATTTAGTACAGTCGTGGAAAAATAATAAACATCCCTACTAATTCTACAAAACAAATTATTGGTGAAGAAAATTACTGGTACAAAACGATTGGAAGTAAAGTATACTTTTAAATCATATATATATATGTAATCTGTTAGGGGACCATTAACACGACTAAATAAACCCAAACATAGCTTTTTTTTTAAATACTAATATTCAAGCTTGACACCATAAATAAATTGTATACCTTTCAATTATCCTAAATACAAATTTCCATGAAATTCCTACAATTAGTTTCGGAGTAATTGATTACTTTAAAATTAGCACATTTTAGTGGCTGTATCCGAACTGAAGTTTGGTACTCGATTGTTGAAATGCTACAGAAAGCCTATTTCACTTCTATTAATGCATTTTTTATTGCCATTTTAATAATTTCACACACTTACTATGTTTCGAACATTACTGATCCAAATGTTTCAATGAAATGAATAAAATATTTTTTTTTCAAATTGTGCTTTTCTGTACATCATATACGACCCCTTAAACCATCATTTTGATGATTTTTATCATAATTCGAAAAGTACTCGGGCGAAAAATTTGAAATTAAAAATTCACATAAAGCAGGATATAAATATAAACTTTAATAGAAATATAAGTTGCAATCCATAGTTCTTTTTCTAATATTAACTTCGTAATTCATATTATAACATTTTTTGAAATTGCAATTTTAATGTATTTTTGTTTCAGTTTTTTTCTTTTCTTTTCTTTTTTTTTTTTTTTCCCTCTTAACTTCACAAAAAAAATATCTCATAAGGTTTAGACATTCAGGAAATTATAATAAAGATATGAAAATGTAATTTAACTCTATAATCTCTAAATTTTGAATATTTATAATTAAAATATTTATTATTAAGATGACTTGAAATTGCATAGGCATAGTATGAACCAAACATTTATAAATACAGGGTTATTGATAAATATTGAAACAATATGCTATCTCATTAAATGCTGATCCTAGGCACATACTTACTTCCTATTGCAAAATTTCATGAAAAAGGTGCAAAATTCGATGAGATAAGTTGCAACGCCAGGGGGAATTTTTTTAGAAAAGGCAAAAATTAAATTTTTATACGGTATCCGTAGGATAAAATTTCCAATTAGGAAATTTTTCCTTAACCATTCCTCGATTTTTAAAAAAATCATTCCGTTATCTACAAATCATACTGACAACAAATCTCACAGAGATATTAAAATCTAAAATAATTCAAAATTTTTGACTTATACCTATTAATCGTGCCTCTGAGCGATGAGTTTTTCACTCATTTTGAATGAATCATCCACAAATTGTCCGTTATTAAATGTCCATTGAAAAAAAATCGGACGATTTTACGGAAATTGTAGTGGTGATTGGGACGCCAGTAACATTTTTTTTTCTTTAACGTCAAAATTTCCGGAAATTCCAGAAAATTTTCTTTTTTTTTTGGAAAAGTTTCAGGAATTTATGGGAATTATTCTGTTAAAAAACAGTAAGTTGTATTGGGATATCGATTACCAGTACAATTTTCATAAAATCATCCGTTTTTTTACAGTGTCGATTTAACACTGTGCCTCTACTTTGGGTATAAAATAACAATGTATATATTTTTTGTGAAATCTCCGTTAAAAGATGCTAGTGGTCTGCGCGGGTCCAAATATCTAGGTCCGGTCCCGAACCGACCCATAGAAAATTTTTTTTTGGCCAGGCCTGAAAAAAGATAAAATCATAGCCAGGCTTAACTGAATTTCTACATAGTTATACTTGATTTTTAGCTGTTCAGATACTTTTTTCTTTATCGCATTTGAGTTTTACCCTATTTAAGAATCTTTCTTGTATAACATTTGATTAATAAATAAGTCATGATTATCAATAAAAATGCTTATTAAAATTTAATTTTAGAAAATGTCCATGTACGACAATTTTTATTTAGTTTTGTCAAGATTTATTATTCTTTATTCGATTATTAGATTTAGTATTCTTTCTTATAAATATAGTTACATCATTTAACGGGTTTAATAATTCCCAACTAAGTTATTTTGAATCAGAAAAATAGAATTTACACGGAAACATGATTATAGCATTGCAACCCTTCTTGTCGATGCCCCTTTCTGTGAACAGATAATACATTTATAGCATTTATGTTAGTATTTAAAGCTCGTTTACAAGAATTTCCAAAATAATTATATTACAAAATTATCTATGGGGAAGAGAAATCGTTTGCGTGTATTTTAATGATGTTATGATACTTCAAACATAATTAAATTTCAAAAATGTCACTGCGATGCTGTACAGTATGTACTTTTACAAATTACGAGGTGCGTAGCATTAATCGTTCATTTACAGAGACAACCAAAATAATTCCCTTTCAAGACAGTATGTTCGATAATTGCTGGAAGTGAGTTTTCAGCTGTGATGTGTATTTTTCAATTCATCTAATATTTAATGTATATAAATGATGTGCACATATTTTATAGATCATATGCTTGGCGGCATGAAAGAATTAACAGACATTAACGGTTATAAACAGTAATTCATAAATAATTTATGTTTTTTTTTTTGTTTTTTTTTTTTAAATGGTTTATTTAGATATATAATTTTATTGTAGGGGAATTTGTTAATAATAATCTGTTAGTGTTGGAAAGTGTTTTTCAATCAATTCCTGATGCATGATTTTTTTTCTTTGACTTAAAAAAATCTGGAAAGTTGGCAAGCTATGAAAGTTGTAAATAAATGCATGCTTGGTAACAGATATTGATTTATTTGACACGAAATTTTTTAGACTTGAAAATATAAATTATTATTTATGTACATTAGACTTAATTATAAAAATTAAGTTTTTAAAATGCATTTAAATGTATTTAAAATGCACTTTGTGGAGCAATTGTCAGTGCATGGCTTCCTTTTTTGAGTTTTAATTTAAATATTTGCGGTGTAATTCTAATTAATAGTAATTTATTATAAATACGAAATAGTTTCGTAATAAAGAAATAAATCAAAAATATTTAGTTTCCTTTAAATAGCAGTAACCATTAAATTAATTTAAATACTCGTTTAGCTATTACATTGTTTTTTTTTTATTTGTTTTGATAACTTAAGAATAATTATATATTAATAATAACTAAAGGTGTATTAGATAACTATATGCACGATTAATGCCAATTTTTAAAGCTCCCTTTACATGGTAAAACCAAAATTTTTTGTATCTTTAAATTTTAACGTCCGATAAATATTATGTTTGTAGAAACGCAAGATATAAGTTGTAAAATAAGTGAGAAAATTATAATTTCACATAAGATGCAGAACCATTGGAACCCAGCAAATCCGATACATCATTAGTCAAAAAATCTTGATAAAAATGTGTATAGATGTTAGTGTGTAGTTATAATTTTATATAGCTTTTTGCTACTTAACTAATTTACTTGTTTGACAAAACTTTTAACGTTGTGATTACCATGTAATAGTTTACAACGTAATAAGATTCATTAATGGCCAAGTTATTTCATTTTCATCGCTTCGATGCTGAATTTTAAACCATTACTTCTAGACTGCTTTAAAAAAATATATTAATTAAAAAATAGTATATTTTTCACTAATCTATTAGTGTTTATAAAACTGATAGCATTAATGTATCTTAATGTATATTTAAATATATATATATATGGGGTAAATTGATTTTTCCAGATCACAGGATAGTTAAATATATCTCGTAACATTTTAGTTGATTGAATTTGATTCAATTATATAAATGTATGCATTTATAATGTTATACTATTAGATAAATAATTTTGCTGTTGAACCACCTTTCGAAAATAAGTTTACAGAGCAAATTCCGCTTCAAAATATTTTAAAACATAAAACATATTCATATTGAATAATTGTAAATGCGAAAATTTTCATCCGTTGAAGGTAGAAAACATTTTGAAGATCTAGTATGTCGGTGACGGACAAAGCGTAGTCATTGGCACAATTTTTTTAAATATCATAAGTGGTAACGAAATCTTCCCTGATAATTTGTAGCATAAATCATTGAAAAAAATGAAATGTGAATTTTTTAAGTATTTCAGTCAATTTAAGAATATCAAATTTTGATTCAGATTTGATGAAATTGAGCTTCTGTATTGAATAATTTCACAGTAAATAGTAATAATAAATATAATAATTATAATCTGAAATTCTACACATGTACATTTACAGAAATCTGTATGTTTAGTAAAATTTTATCTGTACACTGTAAATAAATGGATGTACATCTATAAAATTAGTTTTTGTAAATCTACAGAAATCTTTAGCTTTACAAACGCATCTATTAAAATTACAGTAATTTTACTAAATCTTTCTCTGTAACCTGGGTTCCAGTCACATAAAAGTTTTGGACATCCTAGTTTTTCAAAAAATTCTTAGCGATCTTACAGATTTCTTGATTTTCCGTGCAAACGTGTATCTGTAACATAAATTTTTGTTGTTGCTGTTACATTAAATGTTCTAGGAATCCCAGTTTCCTTGAAAAATATTAGTAGCTTTACACACACACTCATATATATTACTGTGTATTAAATAAATAATTATACACCGTTGTCCAGCCCTTCTATTACGAGTCTTTTGAAATTATATTTCAACGCAATCCATGTTCAAAAATATTTTAGTAGTATTTTCTCACCCATATGCTAAGATATTGTTGGAAATTTATGAGTATTTACAAAAGATTTTTATTCATCTGGTTTTGATTATCTTTATTTTTTACTTTTTTCATATTTAAAAGAAAAACTATTCTGAGTTTTAATTTCTTTAAAATCCGGTAAGTATTATTTAAAAATGTCTTAAATATATAGACATATAAAATTAGATCTTTCCGAGTTTTATAGCACGAGAAAGGTGCGTATAGCCGAAAATTTGTTTAAAAGATCTACGCATGTCAAGGACAGGCATCAATTTCCTTAATTGCTAAAAGCTGCAATTTGGACGACACTGTAAGGTCTTTCCACTATATCCCGTTTCACTGGCATGCGCCTTAAAGAAATGGATAATCAGTATTCTTTATTGTGATTCTGTAGGCGCTAGTTATAATATTTTCGCTTCAGGTGACACTGCAATTATAACACCAACGAAATAATTATTATTGAAAGGAGCTGCTTATTAATAATTATTTTGCTTATATTGTTTCTGCCAAAAATATCAACATCTCGTTTATATAAAGTTCGCTTTTCTCTTTTAGATTTTCTTTAGTTTCGTTTAGACTGCCCTATTCGAATAGTCATTTAAGTAATCACATGTTGAATTTTCAATTTCTGTTCCTTGAAACAAAACTTAGTTCAATAAAGACAGAGGCGTTTAAAAAAATAGTTCGATTACTCATAGGATTATATGATTTCTTAATTTCCAATTTACAAATTTTTTTAATCTGATACAAAGCACAGAGTTATTTACGTTTTGCAATTTGTTCTTGTCGGTCTCAATATTCAGTAATTTTCTTTAGATATGATATCCTCCGGAAGAACTAAAACTAAAGACTATCTCTATAAAGTTCTTCACTTTTTAATGAACATTTTAATAAAAATTTTAATGAATAATTTATATAACTTGAGAGAGGTGTTACAAAATATATTAAAAACAAATGACTTTGACATGTTTCCGTTCCAATTCTGATAAGAAACACAATAAAAATAAAAATAAAATCTTCTGTTTAAAGTAAATATTCACTTTGCAGGAGTGAATATTCACTCTTTCAAAGAGTTAATAATTCCACTTTTGACAGAGTGAATATTCACTCTAAAGAGGTTGGACATATTTTAAGTCTGCGATAGCTTGAGTATTCACTCCTTTGTATTTCGAATATATGTACCTATTTTAAGAGTAATTTTATCATACGTAAAAATTAACTTTTGAAAAAGTATGAACTAGAAATATCATTTTAATTTAGAAAATATTAATGGTTATAAGTGTTTTTGCTATAAAAATGTGCATGCAAAAAATGAATACATTTTTTTCCGCAATTTACAAGGGCCGCTGTACAGCAATTTTTAAATCATTCATTTCATTTTATGTCAATATTCTCTGGTACAACACACGATTTAACAACTTAATGAACAAGGCTAAACAGCTGAAACATTCTTAGCAATTTTAATTTCAAATGAATAGTAATCAGATATCGGAGTTTTCTGTAATGGAGATGAATAGCCTCCGACAGCATCAGAAATGTTAAGACTGGAATTTTAGTATTTTCTGAGCTGATCTTCTCGACCTTTTAAGCGCTGTGATTCGCAAGAAAAGGTTTTCCTTAATGCAGCTCGATTGAGATAATTTTATGCATAATCAATAACTATTTAAATTATTTACTTACATGTTTGGTCTCTCGCATTAATGTCGTTGAATAGATCATGTTTTTTTTTCTTCATATTCAAATGCTTTCCGAATGAGCTGCAAAGATTTCACAACATATGAATTTGCGTTCCATTTGTGAAAAATATAACACTGTAGTAGATAATTATTCACCTTTTAATGGCTGCCTTTTAAACATTTAAATATTTTCTTAGAAAGAGTAAGATAATTGAAAAATTATAAATTACTGCCTTGTTGTTAAACTGCTACCTAAATGATAAAACAACTTAATAATAATATTCTTCAAAATTCTTTTTTTTTTTTTTTTGCGTGTTATTTATTCATTTTCTTTTACTGGTATTTTAATTTCTATAACAACACTGTAAAAAATATCCGTTAATATACAAAAATTGTTCCCTAAAATTCTACGGAATAGTTCCGTTTTTCCTAAAAAAACAGCAGAAATTCCGTTATTGATATTTTGAGATTATAAAAACAGTAACTTTTCCGTAAAATTTTCTGAAAACGGAGGAGTTCCGTATTAAAACAGCATAAATTCCATAAATAACACCAGTGTCGCCATCTATATCTGGGATACAAAAACATTATAAAGTTGTTTCATGAACAACTTTGTATAATAATGTTCTTTATTTCTTTCTGTTTTAATAATATAAAGCTAACATATTTTTACTATATTAAAAAAATAATAAAAAATATAAAATTTTATTAATCTCTTTTAAGTTTGAGATTAGTTAGTTAGTTCATTTAGTTTATTTCCATTATCATTTTTAAATAATGTTTACCACATTTATAGCCTATTTTTTAGAATATGCATAGGATAGTGGAAAAACGTTCGACTTTTAAATTTAATATATTTTAATAAAAGTAATAATAAAATAATAATAAAATAATTTTAATTTTAATATATTTTAATATTACTTTAAGAATATCCTTTCAAAAATAAATAAGTAAATAAATATGAATAATATTACAATAAACTTTTAAAAATCTCCTTAAAATGAAAAAAAAAAAAAAAAAAAAAAACTTTTTAATGCATTTAACTCTTAATACATGTAATATTTTAAAGTCTAAAATTTATTTTTTATAGAACTGAAATTAAAAACTAAATATTCGAAATTATGGAAATAACATCTGGAATCTGGATAATGGAAAAACGTTCGACTTTTAATTTTAATATATTTTAATAAAAGTAATAATAAAATATTAATAAAATAACTTTAATTTTAACATATTTTAATATTACTTTAAGAATATTCTTTCAAAAATAAATAAGTAAATAAATATGAATAATATTACAATAAACTTGAAATCTCCTTAAAATGAAAAAAAAAAAAAAAACACTTTTTAATGCATTCAATTTTAAATACATGTAATATTTTAAAGTCTACAATTTATTTTGTATAGAACTGAAATTAAAAACTAAATATTCAAAATTATGGAAATAAAATCTGGAATCTGGATAATGGAAAAACGTTCGACTTTTAATTTTAATATATTTTAATAAAAGTAATATTAAAATATTAATAAAATAACTTTAATTTTAACATATTTTAATATTACTTTAAGAATATCCTTTCAAAAATAAATAAATAAATAAATATGAATAATATTACAATAAACTTTTAAAAATCTCCTTTTAAAAAACTTTTTAATACATTCAACTCTTAATACATGTAATATTTTAAAGTCTAAAATTTGTTTTGTATAGAACTGAAATTAAAAACTAAATATTCGAAATTATGGAAATAAAATCTGTTAAACATTTAGAACTATACACTCATATAGAAAATAATTCTCAATAAAAATTAATGCCGCGTTCAACATAAGGCCTTTGCTTTATAAAATCATTCGAAATAAGTAAAGATATTTGCAAGCACTGTATGCGTAACTATGGCGTAATGGTATTACACTACTACAAGCTGCCATGGGACAGGTGCTTGGTTCAATCCCCATCGAGGGTAAGTGACATTTATTCAAAGTTGTTTAAATTAAATGTATGTGTTCTAATCTGACGTGTCCTTGTCTAAAAAATAAAAAAGCCAGTTTGTCCTTGAAAATTCTTTTTTGGCTTTCAAGCGAAAATTTTTACATAAAAAAAATATGAAAACGGAAACATTTTGTAAAAAAAACGGATATATTGCTGGAAAAAACGGAAATTTTTTTCCGTTAAATAACGAAAATAGTACTGGCGTCTAGATTACCAGAACTATTTCCGTTATTTAACGGGAAAATTTTTTACAGTGAATGTTTAGTTGGCACTAGTATAAAGCAAACTTAGATAGGAATTTTATGTTTGGTAAATCTCTCTCTTTACTTAAAGAAAATTTTAAAATCTAAGGTTATTCGATCTTAGATAGCATTAAAAAGCATTGAAACTTAAAAATAATATTTTTAGGAAATTCTTAATAGATATAAATATTTATAAATGCATGCAACTAAAAATTCGAGAAAACACGTACTGTTATAATAAAAATTAACAATAAAAAAATGAAATGCTAATATGGATTCTTATATTAAATTTTGATAGAACTTTTGATTTAATAATTTTCATGCGACAAGATTCAAATATTATATATTTAGCATATGAGAAATTCATAACAAGTAAAAGTAATTATAAATGCATGTAGCTAAAATTTTCGTAAAATGCTTACCGTAATAATTAAAATTAAGCGTACAAAAACATTTTGCATGATAAGTTGTAATATTTAAAATTTGATAGAACTTTTAATGTAATTCTTGCCATGATGGAAAATTTAAGAATTGTGTAGTAGTAAAATCATAGCAAAACTTCCTGAAAATAATTAATTTTATATTAAATTTAGGGTACATGTAAAATGTTTCCTCTTTTTTAATGCCAGTTTTCTACGTATTACTATATTCTTTACCTTATTCGTCTTTTACTATATTGCTAGATTTAATATTATATTAGAAATAATTATTTATTTTAAAAATATTTATTTAGTTTTCTCTTTCTTAGAAATATCTCAGTACTGCATACTCTAGCACCATGAAAGCCATTTTTCTTTAAAACCACTCTTTCAGAAGATACACTGTAAAAAAAACGGACAATTTTGCAAAGATTGTACTAGTATCGGGACACTAGTAGAATTCACTGCTTTTTAACGGAAAAATTTCCATATATTTTAGAAACTTTTCCATTTTTTCCTGGAATCTAAAGGAATTTTTCCGTTAAAAAACAGTAAACTGTACTGGCATTTAGATTACTAGTTCAATTTCTGCAAAATCGTCTTTTTTTTTTTTTTTTTTTTTTTTTTTTTTTTTTTTTTTTTTTTTTTAATATATAGTGTACAGCATGGGAGTAATAATAAAAAACTGGACAGCAAGGCCCTGGTGAGTTTTAAATCAAACATGGTGAGAATTGAATTAAAAATAGAAATAGATATATTCCTAAACTACATGAAATCAAATTTAGAATCAATATAAGCAATGTGTACCACTTTTAAACCATTATTTGGGAGATGTCACCAATTTTAAATTATAAAATAAAGTGTCTAATACTAAGAAAAAATCATTAAATTAAATATAAATCATTATAAAAAGTTTGTTACATTATGTGATAAAATAAAAAATATGGCTTCACTCGACTTGCGTGCGCGTTTGCCTGGGTGAGTTTCAAATCAGGCATGATAAGAATTTAATCGGAAATATAAATAAATATTCCTAAACTATCTAAATCAAATTTAGAATCAATTAAGGGATTTGTAAATTTTTTAAACCATTACTAGGAAGATTTCACCAATTTTAAATTATAAAATAAGGTATCTAATACTAAGGAAAAATCATTAAATAAAGTATAAATCATTTTTTAAAGTTTGTTACATTACGTGATAAAAGAAAAAAATACTATGGCTTCACTCGACTTGCGGAAATTTTTATAGAATACTGTGGATTCGGATACATTTCATTGATAATAGAATCAGATGGATTCGAACGCTGGACTTACCGTTTCGAAAACTAGAGACATTACCTCTGAGCTACTAAATCTTGAATACGTCGCCACAAAATTTATCATTTATATATTGTAACACTTCCTCACTAATTTCTCCTATCAATTTCAAAATGGTTTGGAAATCACTTATAAATGGATTAAATATCTAATTTGTCGGAAGATTTGAAGAAAAATCTATACAGCTCTTGTGACATGGTCTTTGATATCTTTATGAGATGAGATTACAATCGAAAGTATGCTTTGGTAGCTATCGTTTTCATTTACAAACAATACATGTACATGATGAAAATATTTTCCTTGCACTGTTTATTGGGGCAGTAAAAAACAAGCGTTAAATTACATTCTTTTATAGTTAACATTTCGTTTCATTCTGTTTATTTATTATTCTTTTTTGCATGTTGCATTATTTTCTACAATAATAAAAATATTTATATCTTGAATATCTACATTTTATATATAATAAAAGTTTAATTAAAAAGTTTAATGGAACAAAAAGTTACATAACAAAAACTTCATTTCGAGAAAATCAAAGTAAAACTATTTTATTGACTTATGAATTTATTGCATTTTTTAAATTCATTTTTTTTCTTAGTAGTTTAAATGTGTTTTGATAAGAAATGACACTAAAATCACTCCTGAAAATGTATCGAAGTTTAATTTTCAAATGATGATATTGTTAAAATTTTTCTCATTATTCAAGATTAAAAAACTAAATATTAATATAATTTATGTCTTTGATCTGTTAGACGAATTAGAATCGTAATGGTTTTAGCTATTTGAAATACCGCACAACATATAGCTTTATAAAATACCTTCATCCATAACATAAAATGACTTAAATAAAAAAAAATTAAAAAAATAAACCTGTTGTTGTGCAATCATTGCAGGATCAGGGCCTACAGTGCCCAGTGCCAGATTTATGGCTGGGCATTCGGGCCATAGGCCCAGGGACCCTGATTTTCAGAGGCCCCCAAATGCTGCTGAAAGTTTCTCCATTATTGTTCAAAATCTGATGTAGTTTTAATATCCAATAAAGTTTTACATTTCATTTTACATTCTATTATGTTTATATTGTATTTTTATAACATTGGATATTTTGTCTGAAACATCCATTTACTATTTTTTTAAAGTGAATATTTTCTTTTACCTTTATCACTTTAAAGATATAGTATGTTCTTAATTCTTGTTTAATCTTTTTCCTGTTATCCTCAGAAATTTTGAGTATTGGTCAGCATAGCTTGCAGGCCTAATACTTCTAAATAATTGTAGCTTTTGTGATGTTGAAAATTCTTTATTATTATTATTGCATACCTTATCATTCTAAATACATAGACTTGCATACGAAAAGATAATTAGACCACACATTTTTGTATAAAACTTCTACACATTAAAATTTCATAATAGTGAAATAATCATTTAAAAATAAGTTATTGAATATTAAATTTAATTTTTTAATGCACATTTATGTCAATAATGGTTACTTTAGTAACTACAATTTAACATTGTTTTTTTTAGTCAATTCCCCTGTAAGTATCGATGCAAGGGGGTCCCCGTAAGCATCTGTGCGCAGGGCCCCCAAGTTTATAAATCGGTCCCTGACAGTGCCTAACTCTGCATACATAATCGTTGGCCCAAAGTGCTATACGGCATATGCTCCGACCAGGTGGTCAATGCAACTTCGCAATAGGCTTTTTAGATATAAGAACATTGCGTTCGAAGTTTGTTGATAGGTGGCGTTGCAAGCTATCTCATCGCATACGCACTATCACTTTACCATACCTGGACACCAAGTTTACCTTAGGCACAAAGCTCATGGCAATAGTTGGTAAGATTTAAAGAAATAGTTGCTAAGAAATCAGCTTTTATTTTTTTAAACTAAAATTAGAATCGATCAAACCTAAACACTATCATCCAAATAGGGCTCGAAGAATATAAGAGAAATGTTATAGTTTTTAAAATTATTTCGAAACTATTATTTTCAGGATATATTTCTACTGCACATTTAAAAAATATATATTACCTCTAAGTTTATTTGTTGAGAATATTGGCAGAAGAAATAAAATTTCTCCTATATGCTTCGAGCCTTGTCCAAATGCTTTATGTCATTCTCCTGTAATAGAATGGAAGCAGATTTCAGAGAATTACTGTTCGTGTGCTTGTAGGTCATACTTGTAAGTGTAAAGAGTCGGAATTATCAACAGACAAAAACATACTCTCATTTAAAAAATGATTTAATTCAATGTTTTCTGGTATATTACAATCTGCTTTTTAAAAAAACGACTAATATTATAGTAAAAGGCTAAATTGAAATATTTTAAATAATGCCTTATGCTTTTATTTATATAAAATTATTATTTTTTTACATTACGCATTTTATTTCATAAATCAAATTCATATCTTGTTAGTAATGAACACTATTGTTATAAACCTTTTAAACAATGTCGAAATTATAATTCGAATCTTTTATGAATATTACTTTTCTACTTTTAACAGAATTCTTGCAAAACATTATTTGAAAGAGATCACAGGCAAACCTTGCTGTGCATGCGTTTTCTGTTATCAACATGCTATATGCTGTAAAAGTGGATTTACATGTAAATAACTTTCATGCTGCCAGAGTTAATAGAATTGAGATGCGATTAAAGTAACCTTGAATGTTCAAGGAAAGATTTTTTAAAATTAAAATATAGTTTAATTAAGTATTTTTTAATAATATAGTAAAGAGCGTAATATGACATCTTTACAATATGTGCCTCTTTTATTAATGGAAATGAATGACATCTTAATTGAAAACAAGTCTTCAATAGCTCTATGAATCAAAGTTCCTATTCTAGAATATCATAGAGTTCCGTTTATTCTAATTACTATTTTTCTAAAGTCTGTAATTTATTAAATGATTGTTACAAAACTGTTTTAGGCATTTCGTGAATTATATAGTATATTCTGTTAATTTATTCGAAGAAAATAATATCGGGATATGAAAAAAACTGTAATAAATCTTTAAAATAATAGTCGATCAAGTGCGAGTTTTACTCGCGTGCAAAGTGTTTTGTATTATTAGCTAGTAATTGCGATATTGAAAAAATCGCTTCCAAACAAATAAAAATATTTTGTAAAAAACTTGGGCTTAGTCTATAAGTTATTTTCCAATAGGTGTATTCAATCATAATGAAAAATGTTGATTATTTATCAATATAATTCGCCTAACTTAAACGAAAAACTGTTATAATGTTACAATGCTTGATATTGTTCCAAGCACATTTCAAAGAAAAGTTGCAACTTCGTCTATGGTCACTGTCATGTTTTGATTGTTAGATTTTTAATTACTATCTAGACTCTCACCTACCTACAATTTTCTTTCAAAATCTCTATGAACGTACCTTGGATGATTCCTCTTTGATAAGTATCGCGATTTTCTCAACTTCTCCGCAAAACGCCCACAAAAGAAAAAAAAAAAAAATATATATATATATATATATATATATATATATATGTATATACCGCGTGTCCCAAAAATGACTGATGGATTTTCAAATTCAATAACTTGCAAACGGTGATAGCTATTTAAAAAATTTTTGCAGGAGGGTTATGTATAATGTCAGGAGTTTTTTTTTACCGTAATTTTTTATTTTAGTTCGCATCTCAAACAATAGGTGGCGCTGACGGCGATTGAAGGTCAGGTGATCAGTGCTGAGTGAAACGTCGATATGCTGATAATAACAGCATATCTCATTTCCCAGTAGATTATCCAACTAATTTAGAAATTACAAAAAACCTGCTTACTAATA
The DNA here is from genome assembly GCA_964019185.1 of Maratus speculifer. Taxonomy (NCBI): domain Eukaryota; kingdom Metazoa; phylum Arthropoda; class Arachnida; order Araneae; family Salticidae; genus Maratus; species Maratus speculifer. The sequence continues at coordinate 226,822,680 of OZ025293.1, forward strand.
ATACCATTAACTTTTTAGATCTTAAAATTATATTAAAAGGAAACAAATTAATAACTGATATATATGACAAACAGAATTAATTTAATTTTAAAGCTAATACATTTGCTAATTTTAAACCATGTCTTCATAATTCTGTGTATCGTAATATAATCTTTAATCACTTATATAGAATAAAACATATATACACTATATTGCCATTGATTATGGGACACTTGCGATTTTAGACATTTTACTAAATATCTAGAAAAATACATGAGGAATCATCTCGAAACTTTTAGTGTATAAATATAATAATATACGTCATACATCTCCGTGAAGATTTTTTACCGAAACGCCATAGGGGACCGTCAACAAATTAAAAAAGAATGAATATCTTTTGAATAACCCTGTCAAAACTAATGTAGCAAAAGCGCTCAAACTCTAGATTATGATTGAATGCCTTATTGTAATACACTGTGTTCATTTTTATGCAAATAGCATGCACACTCGCAGAGTAATTAAGGTTTTTATAAAAATGGTCCCAAATTTTTCCAAGTTTTTCCATTATAATTTTCAGAGTTCTTAATATAAAATAATATTTTTTTCAGAAAATATGACAAACAACATTGCACACAGTACCCTGTAATCAGAATTAAAAAATAATAAAAATTGTTTGAAAAATGAGTAGGTTTACTATATAATTTTTTACTGCGCATGCGTCAAAGATATCAACATTTCATTTGCATATTATGTTAGCTAAATGTATAGAGCAACTTTTGTAAAAGCCTCAAAATCATAGTTCGAAAATTCTGAAAGTAATCGTCTATAGAAAAAGGACAAAATCCGTTGTTTCCAAAATGAAGCAAAAAAATCAGGGATTTTATCCAAATGCAGTAGTACATCCCATATTGTGTATTCTATATTGACACTAATGAATGAATATATGGATACAACCCCTCTTGTTTTTGCTTCATTTTGAGAATAACGGATTTTCGACTTATTAAATTGACGAATATTGTCAGAATTTTTAAGTTATGATTTTGTGACTTTCACAAAAGTTGCTCTATACATTTAGCTAACATAATATGCAAATGAAATTTTGATATCGTTGACGCATGCGCAGTAAAAAATTATTTAGTAAACCAACTCATTTTTTATACAATTTTCATTATTCTTTAATTCTAATTACAGGGTACTATGTGCAATGTTGTTTGTCATATTTTCTGAAAAAAATAATATTTTATATTAAAAACTCTGAAAATTATAAGGAAAAAACTTGGAAAAGTTTGGGATCATTTTTATAAAAACCTTAATTACTCTGCGAGTATGCATGCTATTTGCATAAAAATGAACAAGGCTTATTACAATAAGGCATTCAATCACAATCTGGAGTTTGAGCGCTTTTGCTACATTAGTTTTGACAGGGTTATTCAAAAGATATTCATTCTTTTTTAATTTGTTGACGGTCCCCTTTGGAGTTTCGGGAAAAAATCTTCACGGAGATGTATGACTTATACTATTATATTTATGCACTAAGAGTTTCGAGATGATTCCTCATGTATTTTTCTAGATATTTAGTAAAATGTCTAAAATCGCAAGTGTCCCATAATCAATGGCAATATAGTGTATTCTTCTAATCTAATTAATGCAAATATTAGAAAGCTAGTTCATGATGCACTAAATTATGTTTTTCCTAAAAAATTCATATATTCTTTAATCTATAATTAGTTATTACATGATCTCAAAAAATAAATAATACATTGCGTAAAAATACTACAATAATTATTAAAACATAAAAATTAATAAAAAAAAATTAAAATTTGCAAAATATAAAAAATGTATATAATAAGATGGTAGATGTTGGAGAACGGAGGAGGGCGGTGTTGTCTGGAAAATGCGCAATGGTTAATTAATATTAAAAAAGAGAGAGAGTGGGAATGCATTTGTTAAATTGAAAACATTTTATAATAGATGTTTAATTGACACTAATGAATGAATAATTGTATAGTTACATCAATTAATTTTATTAATAAAATTTAATTAATTTATAACTTTAATAAATTGAAGACCTATAATACAATTACTAAGTGTATGGGGTAAATATATTAATTATCTCTTTTTAAATCTTAAATCATCTTCTATTAAAATATTGAGTTTAGCTTAGCATAGTCAAATTAAATGATTTTGTTATAAAACTTTATTGGGTAAACTATGGTGTATGATTTATCTTTTCTGCTATCACATTACTCCGTTTTTATTTTATTTATCTATTTATTATTATCAGGCTGACTATAGTTATTTTTATTTTTCCCTTTCCATTATCCAATTTGGTAGTCTTCATGCGCCTTGTTTTTGATGTTTTTTCTTCATTTAGTTTGTTTTTGTGCGTGTTGGTAGTTCCAAATTCGTATTGTTTTGCTATTTCATGGCAGATACGAAGATGAAACCACACACCTCATTTGTAGTTCCAAAATATTTGGTACCTGAAGATTCTGCTTTGGTTCTACAAATTCCATTTGTATTCATTTTAATTATTTATTTTTCCCTACATGTTCAATGTGCTATAAGTTATTAAATTCAATGGTTCATATATTGTAATACAATATATATATATATATATATATATGTTACAGGCCAAACCCGATTTTAGGCCAAACTAGATTGGCCTAGGCCAAACTAGTTTATCCTAACGCCCATCGGATAGACTAGTTTTTCCTAGGTCAAACCGGTCTATCCTAACGCCCATCGGATAAACTAGTTTTTCCTAGGCCAAACCGGTCTATCCTAACGCCCATCGGATAAACTAGTTTTTCCTAGGCCAAACTAGTCTATCCTAAGGCCCATAGGACGATCTAGTTTTTCCTAGGCCAAACTAGTTTGGCCTAACTCTTATAGGATAAACTAGTTTAGCCTGCTGTTTATTGGTCTGAACTAGTTTCTCCTAGGCCGATCTAGTTTATCCTCTAGGCCAATTCAATTTGGCGTGATTTTACTGAATTCAATGACCACCACAGCGCCAACATTCTAGTTTGTCCTAGGCTGATCTAGTTTATCCTAGGCCAATTTAATTTTACTTGTTTTTAGCTCGCAGGCATCAAAGCCTGAGAACTAATGGGCTCGCAGGTTCTGTATGTATGAATGCACGTATGTATGTACGAATGTATGTACGTATGTACGTGCGTATGTACGTAACGCGATAACTCGTGATAAAAATATCCGATTTGCTTCAAATTTTGGATGTACGTTCATTGATATAAGGTACTTTTCTGATTAATTTTGGGAATTCATTGGATAAGAATAAAGGGGAGCGAACCGGAGGCTAATTCCCCACCGTTAATTTAGAGAAATCGATTTTTCATGCAGAATTATCAGTTTTCATTTAAAATTTTAAATATAGGATCATTCTGACAAGGCGCCTTCGTGATTAGTTCTGAATGTTTATTGTTTAAGTGTAAAAAAAGGGCAATGTAGGTTAACCCCCCCCCCCCCCATAATTTAGATAAATGGTTTTTGGCGTAGAATTTACGGATATGCTTCACATTTGTATATAGGTTCTTTCTGATAAGGCGATTCCCTAAATAGTTTTGGGGGTTTAATGGTTAAGTATGAAGGGAAAAATGAACGATTACCCTCTTACATAGAAAAAACTAGTTTATCCTATGGGCATTTAGGTAAACAAGTTTGCTGTAGAGAAAACTAGTTTATCCAATTGGCATAAGGATAAAATAGTTTGGCCGAGGCTAATCTAATTTAGCTCGAAAACGGGTTTGGCCAGTAAAAAACATATTTTTCACTAGAAAAAGTATAAATGTGTGCTAAGAGTCTTTGCATATAACACCAATACAGAAATTTAACATGTTCACCTTAGAGACATGATGCGTTGGACATGGTGTTTGCTTATTCAAGCAAATTATTATTATTTACTTTAATATTATTTACTTTTGTACAGGCAGAGCTCTGTCTGTACAAAAATCAGTGAAAAAATACTCAGTCCGGCTCCATCTGGCCCTACTCAATTTCTGTAAAAGAATTCAGGTTTTATTCACATACAATTAAGATTCCTTTAAAAAATACTGCTTATATACTTATTGGATAAATTTACAATGTTTTTTAAATTATGATGTGTTCACAGAATGGAAAATACACAATTTATTAATGATTATCTAGATTCTTAGAGTTTCAATATTCAAACACGGATTTATTAAATAATCAATGTAGTTTAGAACAAAAGAAAAAATATGAAAGTTATAAATATCGTAACTTTTGAATCCGTTCAGTAAAAAAGTAGATTTGTGAATATATTTCTCTGTCATTCCTTAAGGCTTTTCTCAAATCCTAAACAGCTACATCCTAAAACATTTATGAACTACTTCTTTTTCCGAAATGCATAAGGTTAACAGAGTCAGATAATATGTAATTGAATGACGTAAACCATTTTTTCATAAAAGCGATGTATCTTTGACAAAAATATAAAGCTACGTTTTGAATCTAATTTCCGGTTACGACTTCACGAAAAAAAATTGACGCCGTGACAAGAATAGCTTATATGTCGGCAGGTAATTAATTTCTCAAAAATGGAAAACGCTGTTCGATTCCAAATTATGTTCAGCTTCAATCTGGCTCGAATATGCAATAATAATAATAATAATAATAATAATAATAATAATAATAATAATAATAATAATAATAATAATAATAATAATAATAATAATAATAATAATAAATGCAAGTCAGATCTCAGTCGGCACGAGTGTGCAGAAAAAAAAGCAAACACCATGTCCAATGCATCATGTCTCTAAGGTGAACATGTTAAATTTCTGTATTGGTGTTATAAGCAATGACTCTTGACACACATTTATACTTTTTCTAGTGAAAGATATGTTTTTTACTGGCCAAACCCGTTTTCGAGCTAAATTAGATTAGCCTCGGCCAAACTATTTTATCCTTATGCCAATTGGATAAACTAGTTTTTTCTACACCAAACTTGTTTATCTAAATGCCCATAGGATAAACTATTTTTTCTATGTAAGAGATGTAATCGTTCATTTTTCCCTTCATACTTAACCATTAAACCCCCAAAACAATTCAGGGAATCGCCATATCAGAAAGAACCTATATACAAATGTGAAGCAAATCCGTAAATTCTGCATCAAAAACCATTTATCTAAATTATGGGGGGGGGGGAGTAACCTACATTGCCCTTTTTTTACACTTAAACAATAAACATCCAGAACTAATCATGGAGGCGCCTTGTCAGAATGATCCTATATCTAAAATTTAAATGAAAACTGACAATTATGCATCAAAAATCCATTTCTCTAAATTAACGGTGGGGGACAAGCCTCCCGTTCGCTCTCCTTTATTCTTATCCAATGAATTCCCAAAATTAATCAGAAAAGTACCTTATATCAATGAACGTGCATCCAAAATTTGAAGCAAATCGGATATTTCTATCACGAGTTATCGCATTACGTGCATACGCACGTACATACGTATGTACATTCGTACATACGTACGTACATTCATACATACAGAACCTGCGAGCCCATTATTTCTCAGGTTGTGACGCCTGTGAGCTAAAAACACGTAAAACTAAACTGGCCTAGGATAAAATAGATCAGCCTAGGACAGACTAGAATGTTGGCGCTGTGGCGGTCACTGAATTCAATAAAATCATGCCAAATTGAATTGGCCTAGGATAAACTAGATCGGCCTAGGAGAAACTAGTTCAGACCAATAAACAGCAGGCTAAACTAGTTTATCCTATAAGAGTTAGGCCAAACTAGTTTGGCCTAGGAAAAACTAGATCGTCCTATGAGCCTTAGGATAGACTAGTTTGGCCTAGGAAAAACTAGTTTATCCGATGGGCGTTAGGATAGACCGGTTTGGCCTAGGAAAAACTGGTTTATCCGATGGGCGTTAGGATAGACCGGTTTGGCCTAGGAAAAACTAGTCTATCCGATGGGCGTTAGGATAAACTAGTTTGGCCTAGGCCAATCTAGTTTGGCCTAAAATCGGGTTTGGCCTGTAACATATATATATATATATATATATATATATATATATTTGTATTTGGAAAATCCGATTTCCACAAGAACTATGGGGTGTGGAATAATCGCTATAGCTTTCCAGCAAATTTTCGTCTACATATCTCAAATATATAATACCTAAAATTAACACAAATAATATTATAAATAGATTAAATACATATTTATAAAAAAATGACTGAAAAATGCATAGAAAAATATCTGTTCTCACTTTCAAATAATTTCTGTTTAGCGTGAAATTCGGAATTATTTAAAATGTCTGCGTAATTAATACCAATAATAAGTAATGATAAATTGAATGTCTATCTGTTTATGAGTTTAAATTGTATAACTACATTTCATTTTCACGCAATATTTGTCTCCAATATATTTGATTTGTGTTTGCATTTAAAAAACAAATTGCTCTATAACGAATGCCTCTTAACTTGTGTGTCTTTTTTGTCACGATGACATTTTTTATTTTCTGTTTTAATGGTATCTTAACGGTATCTTTTCTTAGAAAAAAATAATAGCTACTATTTGAAAAAAAAAATTGTTTATTTACTGTTAGCTGTAATGTTTTTCGTTTTGGCTGCATCTTTAATCTACCATCCGCGTGTTCCGGATGAAAATACATATGAGGAGCCCAGAAGCCAAGGGGTATAAGTGAAAAAATTGAAAAAAAATGAGTTAAGTGCACAGGCTATCTAGAAATATGTCTATTTATTTGTAGGTAAAGAGTTAAGAGTGTTTTTTAATTATGTACTGAGCTATAGGGGTCAGTTACTTAACCTCTTTCCCAAAACAGTGAAACGTTTGGAGGCCAAGGGCTATAAGTACAGTTGTGTCCGTTAACGTCTATATAGCAGAAGCGCGACCAATGACATACAAAGCCATTTGCTTTTTTATGCATTAAATAAATGCCTTTTAACTGTTATCAAGTAAGAAAATCATGCGTTAAGCATAAATTATGAACACTTTCCAACACCCCCTGAAATCTTTAAAAATTTTTGCTACTTTTGGTAATAAAGAGTTACAATCTATTGCCAAATATGTATTCTGATCCTTTTGAGCAGACCTATGTTTTATCAGTCGGTTGATATGTACTATATAACGGGAAAAAATAGTTTAGCAAGAAAACACACAATAGTTTGAAATTTCGCTTTCAGCACTTTATACTAATAGATGGAAGCATACTTATATGCTTTTGTTCATTCTGTAGTTTATCTTGAACCTTTATTATACGCCAGTATTTAGCTGAAATTTACTTAGAACTAAAACACACTTAAGACTACTGAAATCACATTTTCAGAAATTATCATCCATCGATGACCATGTATAAAATTTTGTGCGTGATCCTGTATATCATTTTATCTAAATTTTACAAGCATTTCTTAGTAAACTGAATGAAGTTCAGCAATGAAATACATGACTTATTTAAAAGCAATCTTTAAGTAAAGTACGCTCATATTCTGTAACCTTTACGAGTATTTTTGTGTAACTTTGTATATGAACTATAGCATCTATACATGTTATATAACATGTATAAATTTAGTGAAACTTAAACGTGCAATTCATAATTAAAATGGTATTTCGTCCATCCATCAATCATCATTGATAATATATATAGTACTTCGGATAGAATATACTATTTGAAATCTTTTTTGTGTCCCTGTAAATACTGGGTACTACGTATTATATGCGAAATAACTTATATTAAGCCTCAGCGATATACATGAATTTTATTACACGTGAAAATTATAATATAATTTAAATAAGTCGCAAACAATTCCCTTTTTATCATTAGGTAATGTAAATCTTTTGTATGGTTCTGTATATAAATATTAAGTATTCTTTTCACCTCAGATTTTATAAAATGTTTATTTTAGTGCAGTTCGTAAATACATATAAATTTTAATATGTGACAAGGTGTAACATCTTTCAAATTCATTTAAAACGATTTTTCCCATAAACTGTAATGTAATGAAAAACTTTTGATTGTCCCTGTAAATAAACTAATCGTTTTAGAAACTTCATTTGCAATAGGTTTGTGTTGAGGTAAAAATGCATAATTCCCAAAAATTTCAAGGCTATCCGAATATATTTACGAGAGTTAGGGCGCGGACAGACAGACTGACAAACCAAAATCATATTCACTTTTCAACTTTGTTGGTAAGTGTTAAAAAATATAAATTACAATGCTTCTAAACTTATAATAAAATTTTAAAGCTTAGAATAAAAGTTTTTTCCTTTCATTTATTTATATCAACATTGTTCAAAAATTTTTCGTAAATTCATTTTTTTATTTCATAATTTTTCCTTTTTTAGATTCTATATTAAAACAAAATTTTGTCCTTTCACATATTTGTGTCAACATTGTTCTTAATTTTTTCACAAATACAACTTTTTATTTAATAATTTTTCATTTCTTGTGTTCATTTGGCACTTGTACCCTGTATCTTCCAAGCAGTTTTCATTATTGTTTGGAAGTCAAGGGGTACAAGTGCCGAATGACGATAAACATTGCTTAGTTATCAATAAAAAGGAATATTGTATTCCACTTTTTTTAAAACATTTATTGAAATAAGAGTTCAAAGATCTCTAAGAAGTAAGCAAAAGTTTCATACTCAATTCGTTGAATTACAATTGATGTTTAACTTTGAACTCAATTTACTCGAAATCTAAATTTTGTCACTTGTACCCCTTGGCTTCTGGGCTCCTCATATACACTATATTGCCATTGATTATGGGACACTTGCGATTTTAGACATTTTACTAAATATCTAGAAAAATACATGAGGAATCATCTCGAAACTCTTAGTGTATAAATATAATAGTATACGTCATACATCTCCGTGAAGATTTTTTACCGAAACTCCATAGGGGACCGTCAACAAATTAAAAAAGAATGAATATCTTTTGAATAACCCTGTCATAACTAATGTAGCAAAAGCGCTCAAACTCTAGATTATGATTGAATGCCTTATTGTAATACACTGTGTTCATTTTTATGCAAATAGCATACATACTCGCAGAGTAATTAAGGTTTTTATAAAAATGGCCTCAAATTTTTCTAAGTTTTTTCCTTATAATTTTCAGAGTTCTTAATATAAAATAATATTTTTTTCAGAAAATATGACAAACAGCATTGCACACAGTATCCTGTAATCAGAATTAAAAAATAATAAAAATTGTATGAAAAATGAGTAGGTTTACTAAATAATTGTTTACTGCGCATGCGTCAAAGATATCAAAATTTCATTTGCATATTATGTTAGCTAAATGTATAGAGCAACTTTTGTTAAAGTCTCAAAATTATAGCTTGAAAATTCTGAAAGTAATCGTCTATAGAAAAAGGACAAAATCCGTTGTTTCCAAAATGAAGCAAAAAAATGAGGGATTTTATCCAAAAGTAGTCGTAACATCCCGTATTGTGTATTCTATATTGACACTAATCAATGAATATATGGATACAACCCCTCTTGTTTTTGCTTCATTTTGAGAATAACGGATTTTCAACTTATTCAATTGACGATTATTTTCAGAATTTTCAAGTTATGATTTTGTGACTTTCACAAAAGTTGCTCTATACATTTAGCTAACATAATATGCAAATGAAATTTTGATATCGTTGACGCATGCGCAGTAAAAAATTATTTAGTAAACCAACTCATTTTGTATACAATTTTCATTATTTTTTAATTCTGATTACAGGGTACTGTGTGCAATGTTGTTTGTCATATTTTCTGAAAAAAATATTATTTTATATTAAGAACTCTGAAAATTATAAGGAAAAAACTTGGAAAAATTTGGGACCATTTTTATAAAAACCTTAATTACTCTGCGAGTATGCATGCTATATACATAAAAATAAACACAGTGTATTAAAATAAGGCATTCAATCATAATCTAGAGTTTGAGCGCTTTTGCTGCATTAGTTTTGACAGGGTTATTCAAAAGATATTCATTCTTTTTTAATTTGTTGGCGGTCCCCTATGGAGTTTCGGTAAAAAATCTTCACGGAGATGTATGACTTATACTATTATATTTATACACTAAGAGTTTCGAGATGATTCCTCATGTATTTTTCTAGATTTTTAGTAAAAGGTCTAAAATCGCAAGTGTCCCATAATCAATGGCAATACAGTGTATATATATACATACAGGGTTCGTACGATTCCTGGGATTTCAAAACAAGGAAATTCTTCTATACCACTATTTTCCTATAAAATTTTTCACTTTAAAATAGGCTAAATTTCGCACGTTTGAACTATGTTTATTTATTTATTTTATTATTATTATTGTTGTTGTTGTTGTTGTTGTTGTTGTTGTAAAAAAAAATAAATAAATACTGGTATTTCATCTGCAAAACCCGGAAAACTAAAAATCTTGATATGAACCCTGATATATATATATATATACTCAATTATTTATCCGACTTTCCCTACTGAAACCGTACTTTTTGTAAATATATGTATATCACTTACTTAAAAAAAAAAAAAAAAAAAAAAAAAAAAAAAAAACAGAAGGATAACTATTTTTGTTTTCGTTAAAATAAAAAAGAAAAAAATAATACCCACTTATTCACGGTACCATTCTGTTTGAAAGTATTTGTTTAATAAAATATTAATATTTATTTTTTTAGATATATTTTTCTGTAGGTCAATTTCAAATATAATGATAATAATAATAGTAAAATAATCGCTTATAACAAGCTTTCTATTACGCCAGGGAATGCTTTTGCACATGCTCAGGCTCCGGGATTTCCCTAGAATATATCATTCTGTATTTTAAAACATAGTGAGGAATTAATCTAGGGATATTTTTATTATAAAGCCTCAGCAAAGGGATCGATTCCAGCGGGATTTTTAAACAATTTTTTTATTTAAAAAGAGAAATAAACATGACAGGTTATATAAAGAGAAGTAAAAAAACTTTACAATTTGTTCAGTATATTCTTAATTTTTAATAATCTTAAAGCTTCCAAACCTTAATCCAATGGATATATTTTATTATTAGCTATTACTCCTAATCCATTGCTACCGGCATTTTTTTATAGGAATGTTTTCCATAAAATCAAAAGTTGACTTATCCTTTATTTTTTTTTTCAGTAACTCAATGTTATTCTGTGCAGTTTCAATGAGTTAAAAGGAATGAAATACATTTAAACAACACTGTTTCTAAAAATAATCAGTTACTAGATTTTTAAAAATCTACGATATCTCCTCAAAGGGCTAACTGCATGCACGAATGCATCCTTGTCATAAATTTAATTATCAAAGACTCTAAGTTTAAATAAAACTTCATACATTTATATGTAATTATACTGCATGTATATGGTGTATGGCGAAACTGATATTTATACATTAAAAATTGATATGCTCTTTAAAACTAATATTTGATTTAAAGAAATAAATGAAGAACATTACTTTGAATTTTTATTGCTATGCAGAGTTAATCTTCTTATTAAAATTCATTTAAAAATAAGTTATAGAGTTCGTAGCATTATTCATTATTCTGAACTGCAAGAATAAACTTTAAAAAAAAACATATTATTAAGAAAAATCAATAATTTTGATTAACAACCTATTAGTTTAGGAAGAAAAAATAATTAATTTCAAAAGCTCATTCCGGAAATTTAAAAGTAAAAAAAAAAAAGAAAAATCTCCACAGTCTGCTCCGAGTTTGTGTTTCTTTCAATTAATTAGTCCAGGATGGGGGAATTACTCTTGGTGCAACTTTTCTGTTACGCTCAAGTCAATACCGATGACTTCCTGTAAAACACCCATTTTAAAGATATTATCCTTACTTACTAAGTATTGAGTTCAAGCATGGTCGCTCATGAATGAAATCCAAGGAGGAGTTATGGTCATTCGAAGAAGGGGTGGGACATAGACTAAGATTTTAACGCTTATTTTATTGACGAAATACTACCAGTATACCGTAAATGTAATACGCGAACACTGAGAATTATACGCATAAATGCTTTAAGAAAATACTTTGCACATTTTTATTGTGAAGCCACACTGGAGTTAAAAAATTATATTTCCATGCTAATTTGTTCAACATCTTTCTAAACACTCTTTATATATATGTGTACGCACATAATGTAAAACAAAACAGTATTAAGGATGTTATGACGGGATTTTTTTTTTTTTCGTACAATCGCAATTTTAAAGTATGCTTCAAAAATTAAAACTAGTCGTTGGGGAGCCACCATAATACTTATCCATCATGGATATGCATGATATAAAATATGAAAATAAAACATGTGAAAACTATTTATAAAATGCATCGCATTTCCACAATAAAATTTAAACGTATATTTAAATGTTTTTCACGTATAGTAATACTCAATTAATAAATTGCTGATGGACCAATTTCGACAAATTATATAAAACGCCAAACTACTCAAGTACTACATAAACGAAACATCCTAATAACTCCAAAAATAACAATCTTATTAATTATCAGTTTACTGCGTCGGATTTAGCGTTTCATATCCAATTAAAATATATCTTTGAATTTATTTAAAAGAAATACAGGGTCCTGAAAAATCGAAGAGTGTGGAAAATAGAATTGCAAAATCTCAGCAATTAATTAACCGATTGACTTCATTCTTTATTCAAAATTTGCGTTATTTTATTATCTTTTATATCCACTCCTTAAAATATAAAAAAAAAATCAAAAATTTTTATATACTGTTTTCTATACATCAGAACGAGTATTTTGAGAGTCTGAAAAAATAGTTCCGGATAACCGAGGTTACCGATATTAAATAGACTTTTTTCTATTTTTACATACTAAGTATCTACCAAATTTGAAGTCTCTGTCTCAATTCGTTCGGGGAATAGAGTGTTTACATATAGACAGACAGACACACAGTCACACATACGGACGGACGGCAATTTTTTTTCTAGAAATATATTTTTCAGAAAACAGTGTCTGAAACGTGTAAATCCGTCAAAAAAAAGTTTTTCGATTTTCAAAACGATTGCAAAATTTACTCTTTATTACGTATGATGGGTGAGTAAAAACACAATATTTTCACCGAAATGTAAAGAAATATATTGTATATAAATTTTAATGACAAAAAATTTGTTGGAAGAATAAATTTCATATGGCAGAAACAAATGGCATTTCTGTTGTGTGTTGTAGAGCATCACAATTCACAAATAAACTAGGATTACAAATGTTCAATTCGATGAATTCCATTATTTGAAATCGCTGTGAGACAGAGCCTATTTCAAAAATGAGCCAACTGCGCCATGGCCTTGGGGTTCCTGATTTTGGGCTCCTCACATTTGGCTTGCATTTCTTGTAACATTGATGTTTTCTATAATATTTATTTTAGCCATGTCCCTATCAATATTTTATGAACTTAGGGTCGTAAAAATTAAATAAAAAATAAATAAAATATAAAAACTTATTTAATTGTCTATTTATGTATTTTAAGAAGCAGAATATGTTTAATTTTTTGTGACTGTACTGTGGGAGATTGTGATGCAAGATGAGTATTGAGTAATTGGTTATTTTTTGTTTGGTCAATCTCTGCTGTCAGACATAATTTCAAGATTCCGAACAGTATCGTAAGGAATATCTGCTTTAATTCCTGTCACATGGTTTAAATAAACGAAAGTCTGCAGCTTTGGGGCCTTCTGATCGTCTCGATTCTGATCTATTCTTCTACCTGCTTTCTCTTTTCTATAAAAAAAAAAAAAAAAAAAAAAAAAAAAAAAAAAAACCTCCCATGCCTATCAGCGCATTTGTGCTCTAACATTATTTCGCCACTGTTAATTTTTTTAATACTCGAATTTTTATGTATTTCTGACCTATTATCACAATCGACTTTACAATCAATGAAAAATTTTATTTTATTTTAGTTATTATTGTTCATAAGCAGAGCCCAAACAGAAAATTTGACGTCCTAGCATAGGCACTTTTGAGATACCCTATGCATAATTTTTCCGTTTCGGAATTAAAATAAACATTTTAATTATATCGACAACCAAAAATATACATTATACGTCAGGACATGAATACATAAAAGCTAAGCCCCACACTCTTTTCTATAATATGTTTCAATGAATATATAGAAATTTTGCAAAGTATCATCTACAATGCAAATGATACTTTGTAACTTTGAAAGCTAGTGTATTACAATCACAAAATTGCATCATAAATTTTACAATTCAAAAGTGTAAAACCGTTTTATGAAATAAACCATTTAGCAAGAGGAAATTTTCTACTAAGCAAATAATAATAATAATAATAAATGTTACATTTAACCCATTAATGACTGAATTTTTTTCTTCGTTAAAATTCAAATTTTGCATTTTCCCACCACTTTTAAAGCAACAATAACTTTTATCTTAATTTATCGAGGACTTTGTCTCGAGAAAGAAAGCGTTTATTTATCCTCCTTTTTTATTGGTGTGAAATGCGCTTACTTGAATATTTTAAAACTGTTCCAAAAATGGGACGCCAGGCACTAATGGGTTAACCTCATCACATTGTTCAACAGTAATTAAAATAAGAAATGAAAATATGTTGTATATAGTTTTATCCAAATATTGTTATATTATTACTAAGTAATAGAAAATTGAATCAAATTATTTAAATTCAAGTTGAAATACTTTATTTTTTAGAATAAAGAGTGAAATAAAACTAATTAACTCATTATACAAATGGCTCTATCCAGTGAAAATGACTTAATATTATTTCAAAATTAAAATTACTCGATACTTAATTTATTTTAGAATAAACTCCTTGGGATAACAGGTCTTGTAAAAGACACGCCCTACACCTGTTATATTGGAAACGGGTTAGCAATTCAGAAAACTGTACAATCTATTCGAGAGTCACCTTGTATGATTAAGATGCGCGGTTGCAACTTTAAAATTTCAAATGGGAACCCTCTAAATTGTAATGTCCGAAATTCAGACATTTAAGTGTCTGAAACGGATTGTTCAATTATCAGACGTTTTAAAATGCCTTAATTTTTTCAGACTATTCATTCGTTTAAATCGCAGCCCCTTTTTGGTGAGCATTACATGTAGCCAAGTTTGACCATGTGAAATCTTAGAGAAATATTTGGCTATGATTCTTTCCCTCCCACCTTTCGATTCCTTCCAAATTTAATGTACAATTTTCATAATCTGATAATTTAAATTTTTTCTGGTAAAAGCATAATTTCATCACTGAAGAGCTTCTGAGATTTCTACACGAAAAAATGAACGAAGTTATTTTCACAAGTGTCTTTTTAAACCAACTTTATACCATTCAGAAAGTTCCGCAGAGTTCCAAAACATATAGTAGTCGGATGGAGCAAAGTCCAGGCTATACATTGGGTACATCATAACGTATCAGTCAAGCTCTCTCATTTTTTGCCGAGTCTTTAAAGATGTGTGTGGTTTAGCGTTGTAGTGATTGAAAACGACGTCTTTTCTTTTGATCAGTTCTGCGGTTTTTTTTTTAATCGTCTGTTTCAATTGCATCAGTTGTTGACAGCAGAGAATCGAATTAATGGTTTGGCCAGGTTCGAGCAGCTCATGAGGATCAATTCCTTTCAAATCGTACCAAGCACTCAGCATCACTTTCGTTGGCGTCCATCCGAGCTTTGCCATTATTTGTAAAGTTTCTCAAGGCATCGACCACTATCTTTTCCACACATTATTGTCATCAGTGATACACTTTTCCTCTCACTTTTCACCAAAGAATTGAGGCAGTGAATTTCAGAAACCTATAATACTTTTCTAGCCTAATTTAAGGTATTTAAGAATGACATTTTACAGATACAGTTCCGCCTATTTGTTTAAAGATCTAATCATTTTTTTTAAATCGTCTTTTTCTTCTAACTGCAAAGCTGCCCCAGTTATTAAAAAAGTGACAGAAATCAACTTATTACACTTATCCCAATTGGTTGATAGTCAGGCGAGCATTATTTTAAAAATGGCCTCCCCATTCTCAAGATTTGGTGCACGGTGTCTTTTTTTTAGTATAGGGTACTTGAATGTGATAGTTAACAAGTAACTCGCCATTCATTATCATCCAACAGTTGAAGCATCCAATTACAGAAGACAGGAAGTCATTTCCATGACAACCATAGCTTGAAAACTAGATTTCGGAAATAGATCAAAAAGATAAAATTATATTTCCTGCTCCAGTTAAGATAGAAACATGATGTAAACATCATTTTAAGCATAAAAATAATTTGTAAAAATTAATGTCATTTAAAAAAACAAAATTTGAAGATTTTTGTGCCCCGGACCAAAGGGTTTCTTCGGCAAACCCATTTTTGACAATATATTTTAAATCTCCTGTTCAAACTGTACCTAGAAACGAAATTTAATGGCATTTGCATAATACGTTTTTTGAATTATAAATATTCCAAATTTAGAGTTTCTAACTTTAAATTACATTTTCATATTTTAATTGACATCTTCTTAAATTATAAGCCTAATGTGATAATTTTTTGCATGGTTATAATACCATAATACCCAAACATAAATACATTAAATTTGTAGTTTTAAAAATTTTTAAATATTAATTATGAATTATGAAATTAATGTTAAAAAATATAAATTGCAAACTACATTCTTTTGGTAGATTTACATTTATTATATCCTTCTCAATTTCAAATTTTTCTTCCAAATAGTTTTCTAATTATCACTTAAAACCGTCAACATTTTTCCAGGGGCCGTCTTTGATATAGAGCATAATTTATGAAAAGCATAATTTAAAATAAATATATTCTACTCGTATAAATAAATTTTTAACTAATTCTCAGCAGTGGAATTACACTTGAAATTATTGAATGTTTAATAAGTGAATCATCACAACGCTAACAAAGCATAGAAACAACAAAGCGAAAAATGTCCAATCTTGGAAATCGTACCCTGAAAACGCTCTGTATGTGCTCAGCATTTAAGCTACAAAGATGATGCCCAGCTTAACATATCTCACTCACATATTTTGGTAAGGCTGCAACTGCAGTATAAGATTACACTTGTTTATAATACTTATTAAATATTCAATATTCTACTCATTTTATTGGAACATTTGAACTGCCAACAGTCGAAACATATTAAGTGAGAGAAATGGTCATATTGGCAAAAAAATAATACATTAATACAAATGACAAAGCATTTGAACAATTGATCGCGGAATCTCAGTTTGGATATAGCCTCTAAAATATACTCATTTTAAAATAATTTCTCTGAATCTAATTGTATGATTTTCATGAGAATTATTTGAACGCAAATTGAAGTATGCAGATTTTTTTAAGGTTGTCAAACTTGGATATTACTATTAAAAAATCAAAGTTTGGATTCGTTTTTATATGTTCAAAGTCCATTAAGAAAATTTTATCTAGTGGAGAGTGAAAGCGAATGGGACAGTTTTAAAGCTTTAATTATTCTAAAGTAAAATTGGCAAATTTCTGTTCATTTTTTTAGGGGGGAGGATAAAAAGAGAAGTAAGGGTTTTCAAGAAAATAATAATTAGAAGATATAGCATTTGTTGTTTTTTAAACATAATGATTTCTGTACACTGTTGTATTTGTCCCATTAGTCCTTGAGATCGAAGTCTATGGGATTTCTCGTGGATCTAAAGAGACATATCGAAATCAACGCAAGAAGTAAGGGAGAGGGGAGCACGTTTGAACTGGAGGCACCTTTGAACACTCTAAATATTTTCCTTTAAATAAATTATTTTTTAAAAATGCATATGGCAATACATTACTACTGTTTCAAGGGAATAATCATACAAAGCTGTACCATTTTTTATAAACAGTACTTTGTAAACAAGATATGTATTTTTCTCCCTCTTGAATCTAAACTTAAGAAAATAAAGTTGCAAGATTTTTGTTTACAAACTTCTATTTCTAAAACTTTAATTTATTGTTCAATGCTCAAACAATGATGTTAGCTTTAGTTTAAAAGCTTTGTTTTATTCAAATTCTTCAGCCGAATTGAGTAAACTGTTGTAATGTTGAACTCCATGTGATGGGGCACCAATGAACAAAAAAGTTGGGGCCCATTGAACAGCGAAAAAACACCGAATAAACTGGTAAAAAAATTTTTTTGAAATAATTTAAAGGGAACACTTAAAACTATGAAGTAAAGAGTTGTTAATGTATCTAAATATTATTATTTCTGAATTATTTTATGTGAAAAGAAGTTAATAAAGAATGTCAAAAAACATGGACTTATACTGCTAACAATTCCCATTACTGCACACATAGATTCCAACCTCTATATGTAACAGTGATGCAGTGATGGGAAGTTTCAAACCTAAATTCAATCAAATCTAAATTCTTTTATTGGATAATTGCAAATCCTGTATAAAAAGTAATTATTCGTGATTTAACAGATTTCCAAACATTATTTCTGGTTTCCGTAACGGATAAAAGGAAATTTTATATCAGGTCGCTTAAAAAAAAAAAAAAAAAAAAAAAAAAAAAAAACATTTTTATTTTCCAGAAGCACCAGATATCACATTGGTGTGTTTCAAGGATATTCCAAAAACGTTTTCACAACCAAATGCAACTAGAGTGACATTTTGTGTTTTATCAGCAATGAGTTTTGAAATCATCTTTGATGCATACAATTTGATTAAATAACAAAAAAAATTAATAATTTCAACAAAATGTAGTTATTTAATTTTATTCATAGTACTTTATATTTCTGTAACATATGCAACTTTTTATAAAAACTCTCAATATTTTCATATTTTATTCATTTGTTCAAAGGTGCCCCTTGCTTGTTCAAAGGTACCCCTACATAGGGCAGGTTTGAGCAAATACCTTTCAACTTTTAATCCTCACATTTTATTTAATTTCTTTGGAAAATGTTTAATTTATGGTTCATATGTGGAAGAAATACGTTGTTTTTATTAAAACTCAATAAATATAATTCAAGTAAGAAATATATTGATTTTCTGAAAAAATGTTCAAAGGTACCCCCCCCCCCCCTCCCATACAATAACAGTATCTAAACTAATGGGAAAAGGTGAACGATCACTAGCGATTTTAGACATTTTGTTAAATATCTAGAAAAATACATGAGCAATTATCTTGAAACTCTAAGTGTGTAAACATAATAGTACAGACTATACATTTCCGTGAAGAATTTTCACCGAAACTCCATAGGGGACCGTCAAAAAATTAAAAAAGAACGAATATCTATTGGATAATCCAAACAAAACTAATATAGCAAAAGTGTTCAAACGGTACATTTTGAATAAATGACTTATTGTAATAAATATGTTCATTTTTATGTGGATAGCATGATTACTCGTAGAGAAATTTAGGTTTTTATAAAAACAGTCCCAAATTTTTTCAAGGCTTTTTTTTTTTTTTTTTTTTTTTTGCTAATTTGCAGGGTTTTTAATATAACATAATGTTTTTTATTCGAAAATATAAAAAACAGCATTGTACACAATACCCTGTAATCAGAATTAAAAAGTAGTAAAAATTATTTGAAATATGAGCAAATTTACTAAATAATCTTTCACTGCACATGCGTAATTGCTATCAAATTTCATTTGCATATTGTATTAGGTAAATATATAAAGCAACTTTTGTAAAAGTTAAAAAAAATAGCTTGAAAATTCTGAAAGTGATCGTCGGTAAAATAAGTTCAAAATCCGCTGTTCCCAAAATGAAGTCGAAAAATGAGGGATTGTATCCAAATATAGTAGTACGTGCCATATTGCGTATTCTATATTGACACTAATCAATGGATAAATGGATACAGCCCCTCATCTTTTTGCTTCACTTTGGGAATAATGGATTTTGAGTTTATTCTACCGACGATCTCTTTCAGAATTTACAAACTATGTTTTTGAAACTTTTACAAAAGTTGTTCTATACGTTTAGCTAATACAATATGCAAATGAAAATTTTGATAGCATTTACGCATGCGCCATGAAAAATTATTTAGTAAACCTGCTCATTTTTCATACAATTTTAATTATTTTTTAATTCTAATTACAGGATATTATGTATAATGTTGTTTGTCATATTTTCGAAAAAGAACATTGCTTTATGTAAAGAATTCTCCAAATTATAAGAAAAAAAATTGTAAAAATTTGGGACTGTTTTTATAAAAGCCTTAATTTCTCTACGAGTATACATGCTATCCGCAAAAAAAAATTAACACAGTTTGTTACAATAATCCACTTAATCCTAATCCATAATTTGAACGCTTTTGCTCCATTAGTTTTGACTGGGTTATCCAAAAGATTTTCGTTCTTTTTAAATTTGTTGACGGTCCCGTGTGAAGTTTCGGGAAAACATCTTCACGGAAATGTATGACTTGTACACGCATTTAGATTTTCAGGATAATTCCTAAAGTATTTTTCTGGATATTTAACAAATTGTCAAAAATCGCAAGTGGCCGGTCATCTTTGGACATACAATGTATATAATGACAAAATGAATTATGAAAATTCCTAACATTTAAAAGAAAAATTTAATTAAATTATTCTTTCTACAGATTTATATTTTGAATTTATATAAATTAATGTTAGAATAAACCACAAATATTACATTCCCTTTCGAATTCTTAAAACATCATTATTAAAGGGAAGAAATTAAATTTATTTAGCATGAATTTTTGTCTCTGAACAATTTCAAAACATGCAGCTGAGTTTCCATAAGCACTTCTTACCGCTAAAAATTAATTAAAACTATACATCAGATCTATTTCAAAATTTTGTATTTAAAAAAATGATTTAATAGCAGTTTTATTTTTTAAAATGTCTTATAAATGTAAGAAGAAGGAATTGTTGAGTACTTGCAATATATTTTTAGACATGCCAGCTTTCTACTATATATATATATATACACTGGTGTCCAAAAGTTAAGCATAATTGGTAATAAAGTAATTATTTTTAAGTAATGAAAGAAATATGAATCGGAATGTGCTGAAATTCCAGGTGTGTAAACAAAATAGTACGCGTCACATATTTTCGCGAAGAGTTTTCCCCGAAATCGAACAGGGGACCGTCAACAAATTGAAAAAGAACGAAGATCTTTTGGATAACCCTGTCAAAACTAATGTAGCAAAAGCGTTCAAACTGCACATTATGATTAATTGGCTTATTGTAATGTACTGTGTTAATTTTTACAAGGATAGCATGTATACTCGTAGAGAAATTAAGGTTTTTATAAAAACAGTCCTAAATTTTTCCAAGTTTTTTGCTTATAATTTGCAGAGTTCTTATTATAAAATAATGTTCTTTTCTGAAAATATGACAAAAATGATTGTACACTATACCCTGTCATCAGAATTTAAAAATAATAAAAATTGTATGAAAAATGAGTATGTTTAGTAAATAATTTTTCATTGCGCATGCGTCAACGATATCAAAATGTCATTTGCATATTGTGTTAGCTAAATGTATAGAGCAACTTCTGTAAAAGTTTCAAAAACATAACTTGAAAATTCCGAAAATGGGAGCCTATAGAATCAACTCAAAATCCATTATTCCTAAAGGAAGCAAAAAAAATCAGGGGTTTTACCTAAATATAGTTGTACGTGCAATATTGTGTAGGCACTAAACAATGGAATATGTATACAGCCCCTCATCTTTTTGCTTCATTTAGGGAATAAAGGATTTTGAGTTGATTCTATAGGCTCCCATTTTCAGAATTTTCAAGCTATGTTTTTGAAACTTTTACAGAAGTTGCTCTATACATTCAGCTAACACAATATGCAAATGACATTTTGATATCGTTGACGCATGCGCAATGAAAAATTATTTACTAAACATACTCATTTTTCATACAATTTTTATTTTTTTTAAATTCTGATGACAAGGTGTTGTGTACAATGATGTTTGTCATATTTTCAGAAAAGAACATTATTTTATAATAAGAACTCTGCAAATTATAAGCAAAAAACTTGGAAAAATTTAGGACTGTTTTTATAAAAACCTTAATTTCTCTACGAGTGTACGTGCTATCCTTGTAAAAATTAACACAGTACATTACAATAAGCCAATTAATCAAAATGTGCAGTTTGAACGCTTTTGCTACATTAGTTTTGACAGGGTTATCCAAAAGATCTTTGTTCTTTTTCAATTTGTTGACGGTCCCCTGTTCGATTTCGGGGAAAACTCTTCGCGAAAATATGTGACGCGTACTATTTTGTTTACACACCTGGAGTTTCAGCACATTCCGATTCATATTTCTTTCATTACTTAAAAATAATTACTTAATTACCAATTATGCTTAACTTTTGGACACCAGTGTATATATATATATATATAAAAGCGTAATGTTGTTTAAACGCTGTATGTATTAATATTTAGAAAGGCGCTGGTTGGGATAGTTTACCTCAAAATTGGTCGAAAAGTCTATTTTCTTCTTTTATATATATTAAATGAAAGCTTGTTTAATTGTGATTATTTTGACACCCCATTTTTGACCCAAACGACAATTA
This sequence comes from Maratus speculifer, assembly GCA_964019185.1. NCBI lineage: Eukaryota > Metazoa > Arthropoda > Arachnida > Araneae > Salticidae > Maratus > Maratus speculifer. Next base: position 226,845,133 of record OZ025293.1, read on the forward strand.
TACCGCAAAATATTGTGAATTTTGTAAATAAACTCGCCCATAAAAATTTAAACGTTGAATGGCTTCTTCTCCAGGTTCATATTTTCGTCTCTTTTCCTGTTTTATTTTATTTTATTTTATTTTATTTTTTTTTTATTTTTTTTTTTTTTTTTGATAGAGATTTAAACTTTATTGTAAAGTTGTTTATTATATAAGTGAAATGTAATTAGACATCAGATATTTTGTTATTTAAAAAACAGTAATTAAAATGTGTTAGATTTCACTGCTTTTCAATATATGTATATATATATATATATATATATATGAGTAAAAAATATATAGGGGGAACTGGGGCACATTGATAAACCCCTCTACTGCTCACAGGGTCATTATAGGAAGTTTCACAACAGCTGCAAAAGGTGATGCTAGTGCATTCAACTACATACAGAAAGTCTTGGAATGATTCAGTTGTTTGATGAAACAGGATGGGTGATTTATTGTTTTTGTAGATCAAAAGTAAATTTGAGTTGTACAATTGAAATGGTATTATACAATTGTTCTAGTGTTTTCAACCGAAAAGAACCTGGCAAGTAAAACTACTCTTTATCAGTTTCTCATCCTTTTTTGTTAGATAAATTATGAAGTATTGGATTTGAGACTCATTTTATTCAAAATGGTTGTATGGGGCACATTGATAAAGTCTTTGTCGGGGCACATTGATACAACCTAAATCCTTTTCTAGTTCATTTTTTCATTACCTTTTATTATTATTTTTTTTACAATGCACTCCTTAATCCAACCATTTTTCGCTAAAAATTTATAATATTAGTTTTTATTGAAGTGAAATAGCTTTAATTTCTTTATATTAGAACATTTTATAATATTTAAGAGAAGACGTACGAGTTTACCCAACATATAGTGCTAGTAGAACTAATTAAAGAAACCGGCGGCAGCCTGGAAAATCTCAAATTTATAACATTCTCCATAGAAAAAAGTATTTTCTACATGAAAAGTGTTACGTAAGAGAAACAAGCTGCAGAACAGCACAGGATAATTATATTAACAGAATTTTTAATATAATTATCTGTTTATATTCTGTTTTATATATCTGTTTATAAACAGAAATGGTTTGCTATCCTTCCTTTTCTGTTTAAAAATCGATATATAAACAGAAAACTTGGTAATTTTTCATCTTTCCTAAGAAAGAAGATAATGCTGGGCTTGAAGTACCAGATATGACAAAGTTACCACAGTCAACAATCAGACAAGGAAAAGTCAGAACATCAGATCATTATACATTTCATTTTGATTACTTTAATGTTGCTTTCAAATAAAGTGTGGGTGATTTGAATTTTTATAAATAATATAAAATGGTTTGCTAACTATTTTTCTATGAAAAATATGCAATGGCGTTAATTTGTCTCCATTTTTCCCAGACGTATGAAAATGTATCAATCTGCCCCGGGGATGGGGCACATTGATACAAATTACTTTTTTTGATTTTTTTTTTAATTACATGCAAAAATAATATATAAAACAACGATTGTACATTTTTATAACACACTACACAGGTTTTGCTGACATCACATAGAAAAATAATTTGAAAATTCTGCTTTCTAGACACCAAAAATTTTTTTAGAAAAAAGCTGCATCAATGTGCCCCAGTTCCCCCTATTAAAAGTTTATTCTATTAGAAGTATCTAAAAATCTATACGCAGTCTTGTGTAATATAAATTTGAAAATATTAATAATATATATTGGGCAAAAAGGCTGATATTTAAAAAAGTAGTACGGATTTAAAAAATAGCTCTTTATTTAAATATTCAGTTAATTTTTTTATTCACTCTCAGTTAAACATTGAAATGCAGTGAGGATACCATTTGAATTATATTTTTAAGAAATAAGCAAAGTAGAATTAAAATATAAACTGTCCCCTCAACAAGATTATAATTATTATCTATCACTTTCAATTTTTTTGTTTTATGATTTTTTACTTCAACTGCATTAAAGATGCGTTCAAAATTCCCTGAAAACTATTTCAAATTGCTAAAGTTCATATTTTATTGAAAGTATAACAAAATACTTCTGAAAACAAAATTATCAGCTAAGAAAGGAATCCGAAGATACAACTTACATTTGTGTTTACAGTTTTAGCTTTTACTTTAAATGGAAACTAAGTGTACGTTTTACTCGGATTATGATATATATTATGGCACATTATTTAAAAAAAGCTACATATTTTTCAATAAAATTCAGAATGATTTAATAAATACTTTTTTAGGTATTATGCTATTTATAAGTATCTTCAAAAAAAGAAGTTTCCGTTTATTTTTTTAACTTTTTATTTTTTCATGAATGTATGTATAAATGTGCGTCCGCAATTTACTCAACAATTTAATCTACTAATTGATCACGTAATATTTTCAGCTATAAATAGTTGTCGGTTTTTTCCTTGACAGAGGAGACACTTCTAAAATTTCAGCATACGATCGCCTAGTGGATGACATATCAAACATAGAGTTCAAAGATTGGGAAAAAGTTTAAACCAGAGAATAAACAATGATTTTGGGAACTTTAGTCAAACTTGATCACTGATGGAAATTACAGTGATTTTTGAAAGTAAGAGATTGCCGATATATTAACAATAAAATTTATTTAGTCTCCAGGATTTTTGGCGAAACCTTATCCAAACGTGCCATTACCGCAAAGCAAATGTTTGTTGACTTGTCGCACTGGTGTAATAGAAAATGCCCACTTGAATATTGCCAAGTTTTTGAATAGCATATACTTTAACACAAACTTCCAATTTTGGTATGTTTTCTGTGTGTTTTTCACTACTCTCTTATTTACACAGATACTTTATCGGCAACAACAATATATAAATTGAATGTGGATAACAATAAACTAATAACACATACACACACACACACACACACACACACACACAAAAAAAAAAAAAAAAAAAAAAAAAACACTTGGTTGTTTCAAGCGATTCTCGCTAAAACAAGTCAACTGCTGTGTAATATGGACATAAAAATAATAGGCGATGTTAATAATATGATTGTTCTTGTACACTTGAAAGCGAATAGTGGATTAAGACACAGTTGATTAAAGATGCTTCCGGTTTTATTAATATTGTTTTATCATTATTATTATTACTATTACTTCTTTTTATTCTATTTTGACTGCATGTAACAAAACCTAGAAGCTTAAAAGAGCTAATAATGATTAATTTTCCAAAATTCTTTATAAATTTTATCAGTTTTCTGCTGATAAACTTCTAATGATTTAGAAGAAAATTTAAATTTATGCTCCCATTCGTTGCTTTTGAAACATCTAACATAAAAAAAACTAGGTTCTAACAGAGGATTCAAAATATATTTTACTTGAGGGTAGTATTTTATAACATATTCACAGAGTTATATGATAACCATGATATTTAACATGTAATTATAGAAGGTGCTATAAATTTCTCAATAAATTGAAAAATTATTAATAACTTATTGATTTCGCATTTCCTACTATTAATAACTTTTTATGCAATTATTCTAATTTAGTGCCAAGACGAAACAAAGTGCAATATAATCTTCTTAGAAATATGCGGTTATGTACATATATATATATATATATTTCTTTTTTTTAAGATATGATGAAATATCGAGACTTATAGTTTCTGATGAGTAAAAGAAATTTTTAATATTTTCTAAGCTATTTTCATTATACAGGGTGATTCAAAAAAACGTGGACAAATTGATATGACAAATCAAGCATACGACAAGGATAAAAAATCACATAGGAACATAGGGTCGCACACAACTTATTGAGTCACAAATACAGGGTGTTTCATTTTAGCTACACCGGGTTTGAAAGTAATAATTTCGAGGAAAATAAAAATATTATAATGAAAATGCAACGATATGTACCTTATTTTGTGTGAAATGTGTTAACGTTACGAAAAGATCTGGAAGAACACATTGCTCAAGCAATCGATGATACATTATAAACTGATTATCACAGTCCAAAATGTGAGTTGCCAAGTGAATATTGCTGGTACGCATAATGCAAACTTCTACCCCTTTTGTTTGGTGTTATCACATTTAAAACAAAGATGAGAATGTCTGTTAAACGTTTTATTATAATATACTCCAGTTTTCTGAAATTTATTACGGTGAACCCAAATTGAGTTAGGATGAAACACCTTGTATTTGTGACTCAATAAGTGGTTTGCGGCCCTATGTTCCTATGTGATTTTTTATCCTTGTCGTATGCCTGATTTGTCATATCAATTTGTCCACTTTTTTTTAATCACCCTGTATATTAAATTTAGACTGATTTAAAAACTTTATATTTATATAACAAAGAAAAACGTGTTGTGTAGTTTCATAAAAATAAAAATACTACTTTAGACCGTCGACTTTACACATTTTATAATTATACGATTTCTAAATGTAGCACTATGCAAATTATAGTACAAAAATATTCGTTAGATAAATCTAAGATTTTTTTAAATTTAGTTTTTTTTTTTTTTTTTTTTTTTTTTTTTTTTAGAATTTGCATTTTTTATAGATATATATATTTTCTTGAAAAAAAAAATACAGGAAGTAATGAAGGTTTAACGCTTTAATTACCATGGCAGAATATGTTCTAGAAATTACACATTTCGGAGAATCTGAATTTACCCAGGAAAATTCCAATGGTAAATTTCGTTTTATTTAAATAAAGAATGTTTGTTATTAATTAAAGCAAATAATGTCATTTTAATTTCCTTGCATGAATTTGGAATATCCGAATTAAAAAATCTACTAAATTCGAAACATCAATGTTTGCATATGTGCAAACATGGACAATAAAGGTTTAAACTAAACTCAGTTTTGTATATACTTACCGAGAAGTGCATTAGATTTAAAGAAACATAAACCTAATACAAATAGCATGTTTTTTGGCTTAAATAAAATTGTTTGAATTTAGATAATAGTATAAAACGTTGCTGTGAGTGAGATTTTTTTTTTATGGATTCCCTGATACAAACCAACACCAGTTACACTGCCTAAATTAGGGTAAAACTGAGGAAGTCTTGCATTAATTGCAAATATTTTCCAGTCAAACATCACTGTTGCTTAACTGTCGGCTTTATTCTTGGATGTTATAATTAAAATATCATTTTTACATAAATATTCTCAATGAAATGCCCTTACTGCAGAAAAATTGATAGTATGTTGAGAATATTGGGAGTAAAATGGCTAAATATATCTTGACAATATTGTTGTACCTTTGGACAAATGTAAACAACACTATGTAGGTACAATGCTTCACGCCAATATTAGGCAATAAAGCAAAATATAGACCGTAAAAACATTAAATACCCAATATTGTTTTTCCATTACGTTCTTTGTTATTTCTCATTAAAAGTTAACGAATGTCAAAAACAGAGAAACTGTCAACAGAAAACATTTACTTATTTTATAATCTATATATATTAATAGATCGAATTTGCACTAAATTGAATTAAATTATTTATACGGATGCGTGTAGTAAATATTGGTAGCAACATTATTTACATTGTCTAACTTAATCAAAAAGTTAAAGTTAAAATGTGTATTTAAAAAATTAAATTACCTCCATATGGAAAAACAGCTTAAGTATCCTGTTCTTGAAACATGTTTGATTTTCCTTTCCTTTTTATTAGAAATATTTTTAAGATGAGTGAGCAGAATTTTTAAAGAAAATACCTAAAAGTGAATAAAATTAGTCCCAGAGGAAACTAAACATAAAATCTTACATCTGCCTTTCTTTCTTTAATCTTAAAATATCGAAACTGTGGAGGATACGAAGAAAATGTATGAATACAAGTATACTTCATACTTTACTTTTCTGGGATAAAATAAATGATGATTCATGATAAAATTTAAAAATTTTTAATAAGTGATATAAAAGTATTTTACAATGTATTTGAAACCACGTCGAAAATATCGTATGCGATACAGTAAAGTTTCTTGAATTTAATTTAATGAAAGAGAAATTCACTTTTGTCGGATTTCAATCAAGAGCATCTTCGATTACTCACTCCCTCTTCTCCAAAGAGAACTGTTTCTTATAACAAATAAGGAGGCGGAATTTTAATAAAAAGCTCAAAAAATTGAACTTTCATTAGATTATTAGCATCTAAATGTTAATCAGATCGCACTATTGAACAACTTATTTATCTCGGCGAATAAACAACCCCGGTTTCAATATTTCGTCCCCTGATTCCGCTCTCTTACTTTCTCTCTCCAGAGTAACATATATTTCCTTATAAAATTTTTCTTTGCGCCCTTGCATTTCCTTATAATATTTTAACTTGATTTTTCAAAATCAAGATTCTTTATAATTAAAAGAAAATTTAGAACAAGCCTTTTCTAAATTCGAAGACATTCTTGAGGATTTATATTATTTTAAATTAACATAAAATGTAATTAATAATAGTTGGGTAAATAATGTACTCTATGCTCTCTTGGCACACATTTCATACCAAATTCTCAATGCTTCAATTTGGAAGCGTAATTGAAAGTCCATTTGCAGAAAATCAATTCTTTCTTTATAAATTAATTACCTTGGATTGAATTATTCTGTTCGATCGAATGACGTAATTGATTTTCAATGTTATCAATCGAGTGGAAAGCCCGAATCAACACTTCTTCATTTTTTTTATTAAGAAACTGCAGCTTACATGATGATAAATTTCTTTTTCTTAAAAAATACTTTTAACGATAGACATTGCGATATTTCTGTATCTATAAATGCATATACCTTTACATATCGGTTATGCGTGATTATTTATTGTTATCACGCCTTAAAAAAAGGATTTCTCAAATTAATCCACGCAAGCTGTGCCATGAATGAAATTTAATAGAATAATTATTAAGGAAATATAAAATGTAGGCCTGCAAACTTAAAGGAAAATTTCAATTGTTAATTTAATACTTAACAATTAAACAGTTTCCTCTTATACTATTTTTAGATATTGAAAACTAGTATAGATTATGACTGCCAGTAAATAATACTTTTGTAATTTTTACGTCTAATGTGTAATACACATATCAAGTAAAGATTTATTGTGAAAGTAAAGCAATATTAAATAAGTTACAATAGTATTTTCATGAATGAGACAGGAATGTTAAACATAAAATGAGAAATAATTAGTATTTAAAATTCGATATCTAAATTGCATGCAAATAATGTTTAACCTCTTTTAGTAACGAATAATCCTGTTGCTGTTACATGGAAAACTAAACCAGAATTTACAAGTACAAAGTTCATTTGAAAATAGATAAATGTATTTTTCTTTATTAAGACTGTATTTACTTTATTAATACGTATTTTTCTTTATTTCTCGTAAATTATGAAAACAAAAGTTGTTTCAAATGTTTTTTGAAATTAAGTTGTTTAAATAACAACCACTGCTTTACAAAAGGTTGAATAAGAAAAAAGGTATATAACTAAGAATGTATCTAATATACAGGGTGTCCACTCTCAACGGTGGCCAATGGCTAATTTCTAAACCTTTCATCATACATGTATAGTTCCAGTTGCAAAAATGCTTTAAAAAAGGTAAAAAATGGTTCTTTAAGTGATTTAGGTAAAAAAAAAAAAAAAATGTTATTAAAAATTATGAACATTAAATTTTTACACGGTCCCCCGATCCCATAAGTAATATTTAGTATTTTTTTAGCCCTAATCTAACAAATAAGACAAAAAAAAAAAAAATATCCCATTTTTCTGCAATTAAGACTGACCGAGTAATGGCTGTTTAAAGTTGAAGAATCTTTTTTGCAGCAAAATAGGCGTCAGTCACAAATTTACTGGAAATAAAAATAAACGTCATATATAAAATTTAACATTAAACAATGAGAATAAAATAATTTTTACAATATTATTTTTTAATTTATGTTGATATGGAAATGAGTTAAAATTTGAATACAACTTTTGAACTAGGAAAACATACATACGAACTTTATAAGTAAAATAAAAGGTTATCAAAATAACATATCTTTTTAAAATAAAATTATGAAAAGAAACGGCTTCATTTCCGCATTATATGTAAAAATACAATTGAATATGTGAATTTCAAAACTCGCCTTATCGTTTTTGCTTTCTCTATCTTTCTATATCAATGTGTACTAATGTAACACTATAATTTCCAAATTTATAATGAAAACCAAGGCATTTAAAGGTTTTTCGAGATATCTTAAAATTTAATTTTCATGATAAAGAGAATTTTGAAACTCACGTCTTCAATTATTTTAACCAATCTCGAATTTAATTAATAAAAATTAACACTATCGTAAAATTACACTGGCAGCACTTTTAGTTAAATCGCTTTAAAAAATTTCTTAACCTCATTTAAAACATTTTTTTTAATTAGAACTGTATGGCAAATGGTTTAGGAATTAGCCATTGGACAGTGTTGGAAATGAACTCCCTTTAATAATACTTTAAGCTTACTCCAACTCATCCGTTTTCAGTTACAGAAAAGTGGTTTAAGTCATGAAAATTAAAGTTTCATAACTCGGTCAATTTTAATGTTAGATAAATGGGACTTTTTTTGAATTGCTTGTTAGAGAGATAGAAAATTTTTACTAAATATCACTTATAGGATCGGGAAACCGTATAAAATTTTTATTTTCGTAATTTTTTTTTTTTTTTTTATTAAAAAAATGTTCGACCTAAATCGCATAAAAAATAATTCTTTAGCTTTTTTAAAGCATTTTCGCAGTTTCTACTATATGTCTATGACTAACTGTTTAGAAATTAGCCATTGGCCACCTTTGAGAGTGGACACACTGTATCGGTCATACAGAGTAATAAATTAAATATATTTCTTGTACTTCTTATTTTAAAGTTCCTTTTTTAGGTGCGTTCGTAATTATGTAAATACGAAGCACCCATAGTCGTCGTTTAATCCGTCCGTTAGTCCGTCTGTCGTCTGTTCGCATATAACAACGCAAAAGCTACCCAACCGAATCATTTGAAATTTAAAATACATAATTATTACATAATTTTGTCGATTCATTTCAAATTTTATGAAAATCGGATGTAAAGTTTAATTACAAGTACAGTCAAAGTTATTCCGTTACATTACGGTCAATGGAAAAAAAATAGTTTCAAGTGCATTTTAATGATCTTACACTCTCTTTCGAATACAACACAATTCTTATGCATTTATGAAATATATACTTAATATAATACGTTCTGTACAATCTGTGATGCAAACAACGTTTTTGATTAATATACAGGGCCACACAAAAGTGTTTTGTTACATAATGGTTTAGGGGGAAACATTGTTTGGGTTGCGCTTAAATTATATTAAACTATTCCACATTTTATGAAATTGATATGCATAGATTTACTACAAGCTAATTCCTGTATGATAGAAAGCAATTAGTATTTACAGGGACATACAAAAGATTCCGGATACTGTATTGTATCCGAAGTACTGTATATTTTTAAAACTTTGTTATTTTTTCCGTTTGCAGACGTAAATACTATTTTTTATTAAAACTACTTGAATTAATTTTTCATCCTTCTAACACTATAACACCCATATATAATATAATAGATTGCTTAAAGTATAATAATAATTTGCAAAAGATTTTCATTTAACTTTATAGCAGAACAGTTCATAAACATATCCCCCCCCCACACACACACACACACTATATGCACCAACTTTCTTTTTGTTACTCATAGTTATTTAAATGTTATTTTTTCCGTTTTCAGGCGTAAATACTATTTTTTTATTTAAATACTATTAATTTTTAAACTAATATGTATCCAGCTCTTTATAGTTTTAAAGACATTTTCTACTTTTCTCTTCTTTCACACTCATGATCATCATATTTAAAAACAATACAATTTTTCTAAAACTGTAGAAATGATTTAAGATATTTGCAATATTAATGTTTTTTTCTTTTCTTTTCTTGTTGTTAACGAATAGGAAATTTTTAAACCATTGGTTTTAGGCTTGTAATTCAAATTACAAAAATATTTTTAATTTCTTCTTCATCAGATGGAAATCCTTTCAAGTCAGAATAGTTATTTTATTTAAGTCTTCAAATAAAAATTTTATGCAATTTTTGTCTCAAAAGTTAAATTTGCAAATCTTTTTACGTGCTACTTCAACTTCTAAAATTTTGATTTTCGAACAGACGTTTGACTGTTTTACTTTTAAAACATTCAAAAATCTGTTCGTCTCCGATCGGAGCTTACCAAGTCATGAGATTTAACTGTTTATGAATTTTCATGTATTAAAATGTTCTATGGCCATTTAAAATGTATTTTTCCAATACTTTTACCAGAAAAATACGAAAATTTAAAAAATTCCAAATGTTGTAACTTAACAAGTTTTGACCTTAGAATAATGCAATTTTTATTGCCTCGTTTTTTAAATCTTTTATCGAATCATTCAATCATTTTTCGAAATATAACTTAAATAACGCAGAAGCCGCATAATTTTCATTTTTTTAAATAACTATTTTGACATAGACGATGAACATTTGCATTGTTTTTGCAATTAGAACTAGACTTCTAAAATTAAATGTTTAGGAATTATGTTTTGGTCAAAGATAACAAAGAAAATCATATGTATGAAAATTTAATATTGCATTATGAATATGAACTCAACAAAATTGAGGAAAAGGTCGTTAATATCTGGTGACTGATAATCAGGTTGAACAATCCTACTGCAGGAGATAAAACTTCTACGAAAAATTATTTTGAGTCCAATATCAGAAACTAATGTAATTGTCCGTTGAAAGAAAAATTATTTTTGTCATGGTCATAATAATTTATTTTGTATGTATATTCAATTAGAAGTATAGAGGAAAGAGTGTTTTGCCCTATATATATTCAGAAATTGATCCAGGCAAAATTTGCGGATTATTTAGAGCCCCTTTACAAAAATTCATTTATAGAAAACATGCCCATCCATAATTTTCTTTTAATGTAATAAAAAAGGGCCCTTCAAAAAATTCCTTTTGCTAAAAAAGGTCCTTTCATAAAATTTCTCTTCATAAAATTGATCTCAGTACAAAATACCATTCTATATTCATCTGTAGTATTTTTGTTTGTTGTTAGTTTTTAAAATGTGTAATTTACCAACCTAGCAACTTCCCCAGAAAAGAAAACTTGATCCAAAGGAATTAAAAAGTTATTATCAATAAATGATTAGTTCAAATTTCAAAAATTAAAATTCATATTTTGATTCCTTTTCTAATATTCTAAAATTTCTAAAATTCATATTAGAAACTACTTTTGTTACAGAATGTTATTTTTCACATAAATATCATTAACTTTAGCAAATATAATTCTTATTTTTCAAAAAATGGCACCAACAAAATAAAAACTGCATCGACGCTGGTACTAAAAAAATGGACTGAGACAGATTTCGTCGAAAAAAAATAAGAATTTTGCGAAAAAATATTAAAATTTTACAATTCACACCTGGCATAAAGTTTCAGCAAATGAATATTGTAACTTTTGAAAATTAAAGGCAAGGATATTTCATCTCATGGATATTTGATCTGAATCTTATTCCTATGTCATTTTGAACACTTTTACAATTTACAATGCCACCGTATCTTACACAAGTAAAAATACTTTATGGGACACCCTGTATATATTACAAAACTTGTTAACACGATAAAGTCCAAAATGCTGAAAGAATTCAAACCTGTAAGCAAGTCAACAAATAAAGTTACTGTTAATATCTTGTATTAGTATTTTAATCAAGTATGTAACGCGTATAATTTATTAACAGAGACACAGAAAAGACTTTCATTACATTATGATCTATGGAAAAAAATCGTTTAAACTTTTTTACTGATGTTACATGTTACATGATATAAGTTTGATTTATTTTGTTTTTTAGAGGTTCATTCTTTAATAAAGAAATCCAATCAAAATCCATTTAACATTAATCTGAATGTTACAATTGACTACGATTTTGATACGGATGATTAACGTTACTAAAGGGCTATATTTTTAGTTTATTCTAAATACATGATAATTTTTTTTTTGTTTGAATAAAATGTGTGCTATTTTGTCCTTCTGCAAATGACGCACAATGAAAAAAATTCGCTGGTTTTCCTTAACTGGTTTGGTTTCGAACTGCATTCGAGCGGCACAAATACAAAGGTGTTCACACATTTCTGAATCGATTTAGGAAAAAAATATAAACAAAGGTAAGACATATTTCCTAACATGATAACAGATAGTCTAACATGATACATTTCTAACAGATAGTCGAAACCGCCCCGGTGCTATTGCTAAAAAATATTCCTTTTTTAATAAAAATATTACTGATTAGGATAATTTCTATGCAAAATTGATATTTTTTGACATACATATGAAAACAATACTTGATTTCGATCGTAAGTTAACTAAAAATATAATAAAATACATGACAATTAGAGCGAATGTACCGAAAAAATTGAGTCAAGATGTTTAAAAACAGGAATGGTGCCAAAGAAAATCTAGGGTTTAACAGCTAAGCAAGTGAACTTCTAAATTTTCCTCAATTAAGAAAAGATTTTCTTCACAGGATTTTATAAGTTTTCTATGGCTGTGTAGTATTTAATAGAGTTAATGGATGAAGACAACAATCTTTCTGCACGACACGGTAAAGCAACACTTAATGTTCTTAAAGTAATAATAAAAAATAAGCAAAATCATCAATCGCATGCATATCGATTGCATTTCTCGTGGTACTGATCAGAATATTATTCGCCGTTAGTATTCGAAATATGCAAATGGTAATCACGCAGTACAATATTGTCCATAAATTGCAACTATAATATATAATTTATCGTATGTGCTATCAATTCTAAATTTAAATTTTGTCGGAAGTATTAGGAAAGATCCTTTTCTGTGGCTATCGAAATGTTATTGATATTGATTAAGATTTTCTGACTAATTAAAATGATATATAAAAACATTCGCTTAAATAAAACTAATACTATAAAAAATAGTAAAATTTCATCGGTTTATTCTTTATTTAGCTCAACTTTTCATTGCAAAAATATCTATTGCGCGAAAAAAAATTGTTTTAGGAATACGATTGCTCAATTTTAAAAGAAATAAAAATTTCAAATTTATTTATTTATATTGTTAAGTCTTTTTTTTAGTAAAGTTTATATGATTTATATCACCTGATGGAGTACTTTAACACTTATTTTTGTCATTGATTATGTCACAGATAAAACTATTATAAAAAATAATTCCTTATTCTACATCAGTTTTCAAAATAGACACAATTAATAAAAAATTATGAAAAAAATATATATTATACTACAAAACCTTCAAAAAATATACACTCTAAGAAATAAATGTGTAAATTTATACATAAAAACAGGTATATCGATGATACAAAAACGATATGTCTGTATGTGTAAAGTGGTATGTAAATTGACAAAAACACATACAATGTGTAAATTTCAAAATGCACATTTTAATACGTAATTTAATAAAAACAATAAATGTGTAAAAGTTACCTGCTTACTGTTGAAATACACACATTAAAAGTGTAAATTGCATAAGAATACATTTATCTGTGTAAAAATCTTACACATTTATCTATGTAATCTTCTGTGATTACACAGATAAATGTGTATTATTCAAAAAACACATATTTTGGTGTGTATATGTGCTTTACACAGTTTTTTCGTACAGTATGTATATTACGCATACATTTGTGTAAAACACAAAATACATAGATTTTTGTGTAATATTTAGTTCTTACGCATATTTCTGCATTCTATGCAAAACACAGATTTGTATATTATTCAAAATGCATAGATTTTTGTGTAATATTCCAAATATAAAGGATTTTTACATTTTATTTTTCGTTCTTTAACATCGTATTTTGACATGTTTAAACTGTGAACTAAATGTTTATCAATTGCATACGCTAGCTATAATTGTTCTTGGTAATAGATTTGTTTTACTACCTGGAAACAGAGTACCCACAATGTATTTTTTCTAATTTATTTTCAATATAAGCCAAATCATTTTTATCATCGACATACCTATTTTTACATAAAACAAAATTAACTGAAATTATAGTTACTACAAACCATCTTTCTGTTAGAGTTGGCGTGGAATCCTAAAATCGTATAGTAGCAATTTAAGCGCAGAATCTGTGAAGTCTGAATTTCATATACAGTGTAAAAACTATTTTATAAATAAATAAATAAATAAATCTTCATTTAGTCTTGCAGCTGTAGCAGTTCATTTTGTTTTTAATACTTTAAATATATTTTTTCAAAAATGTTTACGCGTCCCCCCCCCTTCTACACACTGAAAATTAAATAGTTTTAATTGTATTTATAAATGGCACAATTTACTATCTAAGCGTAGAAATGTTTTCAGAAGTATTCTGAAAATTTGGACATTTTATGTAAAAGCTTGGTGAACACTGATCGATGCTGATAAGATTTTGTTGTTAATCGTTCAACAGGTGGCGCTGCTATCCTGCAGTTTTATGATTTATGCAACAGGTCCATCTCAATAATCAATGCATTGATTTCCATCAAACTTCAGATTCTGCTAGTTCTTGACATGAAGTGGTGTTGTTTACATTTTGGTGTAAATTGCTGAGCAGTTAGCGCTGCTGTGGTTCTACAATATTTCTATCTCAAGAATAAAAATAATGCATGGATTTTCATCAAATTTCAGATTCAGATATAGCTTGATAAATTTTATTGCTGTTTATGATTTGGTATAAACCTCTCAACAGGTGGCTTTTTTATGTTGCATTGTCCCCAATATCCGCAATAGCCCTATTTCAAGAACATATGCAAATAATTTCATGCCTTTAGAATTTTCATGATGAGCATAGATTGTAATTTAATTTTGGCACTGTAGTGGCGGATTTTGAAGTATTAACATACATGAGGTAGAAGAAAGTTTTGGGATTGTCACATCCAACTAGATTAAATTAACTTTATTATGTACGCCATAGTTAAAATCTTTGAGTTATTTCTGTTACGGAATTTTGAAAAAATTAAATAAATGAAAATAAATAAAAATAATTCTTTTTGTTTTTTACTAAATTTTATAAATAATTTAAATAGAGTAATTTCACAATTTAAATTTCCTGTTATAGATCAGCGGATAAATTTATTTGCAGATGAGTCTTAAATGGTATCTTAATTCATTATTTTTCTGAATGGCAATACATATAATTTTTATAAAAATCGATAAAGTCAACTAAGCTATTAACCGTTAATTGTAATCTGGCTCATAATAAGTAAATATTTTATCAAGTAACATGAAATGATAACATACTCGATAAAATCAAAATGTAATATACTCCATAAGAATAAGAAGAAAAAGAATTTCCTCCAAGCATTTTATTTAAACTAGTTCCATTCTTATTTCTATTTTTTCCCCCTTGTCATAACTTTTTCAGACAGCAGGTGCAACGAATATCACTCTGATCGTAAAGTTACGTTTTATGGTACACGGGCTGAATAAATACGTTGTAAATTCAATCCCCTTCCTGGATCATACTTTGTGAAAAGGTGTTGGAAATCAGTATGGGTATTTCTTTTAAAGTAACAATAGTTTTACTTTATTGAATATTATAGTGCATCGTAAGTTTGTCTTTAAATGGTACAATGTTTTAGCTATCACAAACTGCAATAACATAAGCACTTATATTACCGTTCTAAAAAAATACGTTCATAAAAAGGCTGTATTTCTGCATGGAGAAAATTTATTAAAATATTTCTATTACCATTAAATAGAGAATAGAAAATCAGCAGGAAAAACAATAGAAAAACTATTATTTAGCTTCATCCTTATACATATGAATTTCCGAAAAAAGAAAATGTTTTTGCTACACAAAGGGATGTTTGAAAGCATGAAAGTTACGGAAGTTCGTCACATTTAATTAACATTATTCCACATGGTAATGAACTGGTCAAAATTCTTTTTAATTTTAGCATTCTGATCATGAATTATGCTTTGTTACTTTGTATATTTTTTTCTCAAAAAGGCTGTAAAATTCTGCTATTACAAATTGAATGAATAAATAATTGAAGTGAAAAGACTTCTTTAAAACACCATAAAATAAATTAATTGCGCAAGGCCTTTCGAAAGAACTTAGTCTTTCTTCATCAGGCGCAAAAAAGACGTGCATCTACTATGAGTCGTGCCGCTACATTCATAGATAACATTAAAAGATAGATTCTAAGAAAGATATATTACAAATAACCGTCTATAAAGAAGAAGAAAAAAATTGCATTTCTTGTCAATGAATAATAAATCAGAGGAAATTTATTTTGGATAAAACGTTCGCCAATACATCAGTAATGAATATAATGCAAATGACCCGGTATTTTCTAAGTACTTATATATTTACTTTTAATGACTTTTTAAATAATTTTCAAGCATGGATTTAAAATTATATATATATATTTATATATTGTATATTTTTTGCTAAAATAACATATGGTAAGAGGAATGTGTAGATATATACTTACTCAATTGGCAATTACCGAGAGCAAATAAAGAACTAAAAAGTAATTTCTATCTTGTTTTTCTTTCTTTTTTTATTACATTCGATTTATCTTAATATATACTTTGAAGCATTGTTATCATGGCTACAATGCCCTTTAATGTGAAAATGAACATGTTCAAGGATTTAAAAAATATCCTTTTTTCAAATCGCATTTTCTCAAATACACTATTTAGCTATGGATCTGATTATTAGAGGTTAACCATAAGATCAGATAGCCATAAAAATCAAAACTTTGCCACTAAACTTAAATAGGCAACAAAAAGACAAGCAAAGGCATGAATTTTATGTTGAACATAAAATTGGTACCTTCAAGTGGTAAAAAGATACACTTTAGCAGAATATGATCGGAACTTTTTATTTTAGTATAAAATTTTACAAATTTACGTAAATTCGCTTACAATGAAAAGATATATGGGAGCTATATTATAGCATAATGATTATATAATGTCCAATAAATGGCAACATTGCAGTTATTTAATATCAGTATTTCTAAAATATGTTAGTATCTCTAAAATATTTGTAAATTTTATCTTTTGTTATATTTAAATTCTAATTTGTTTCAAAAACACTAATCAAAGTTTTTTTTTTTTTTTTTTTTTTTTTTTTTTTTTTTTTTTTTTTTTTTAAGTTGTTGGAAATTAGATCTTTGGTACTCTTTGGTATTAGATAAAAAAGGTATGTTTCTTTTCAAAAAAATTTCACTTTTTTCTTTGTTTTTCGTCTTTCTTCTTTGTTAACTATTCATCTGGAGAACTAAAACTTTTTTACGAGCTACACATGTTGCACTTTTTACGTCACAGATGCATGATATTTCAAAATACTAATAAAATAGGTAAGTTGAATATGCAATAATTCATATCAATTAATAAAGTCAAATTTTAATAAGATTTACATGCATAAAAATTATTCAGAAATCTATGCTTAAAGAATGTGAGTATCGGCTATTAATATTGACACAATAAGCATATTTTATAGTGAGATTTTTCATATCCAGCAAGATTTAATGCAAGAAGACAAAGACAAGAATATAGATTTTACAGAAAAAAAAAAGAATTCATTTTTTTTTTTAATATTTTGTTTGATCTTCTAATATTTTTAGCAATTTTTTAATGCCAGAAAGCACTTTTAAAATCTCATTTTTTTCGCTTTGTAATTAATAAATCTATATTATAAAGGCCAAACGTATCTGTGCGTAACGCATACGTCATTTTTCGAATGGCAACACTTTCTGATGAAATTTCACTTTTGCAATTTTCATTACTGCAAATTTTTTAACTCATTTTATCGCACATTTTCAATTTTTACACCGTTGTGTAGGGGAAAATATGTACTTTTGAATGCAATTTGTTTAAAAACTGTATCTTAATTTGTTTTTGAGATATTAATTTTTTGTAATTTTTAATTTAATTTTTCTGGAAGTGGCAACTTGAGTACTCTATTTCTGTGCAAAGTACAGGAAAAATAGCCATAAAGTGAAAAGAAGAAATAGAGAGGACTTATGGTGGCTGGGAGGGGTTCAAAAAAATGTAACCCTACAATCTGCTACATTAAGCCTAATTACAACCGCGTGTTTTCGCTAAAAAGGAGGAAACTTTCAATGACAAGTCTGTGGAAACTTTTAGTACTATAGTTTTTAGTTTATAATAAAATAAAATGCTACTTTATAATGCTTAAATTTAAGTAGATCATTTTATTTAGAGAAAAAACACACGGCTGATGTCAAAGGATTTAGTACCTGTTCAATGTGATTCTTTTTTTCCCCTTCGGGTTGAACTTTTTTCGCAGAGATAGCAAGCAAACAAAGACGATCTTGGAAATAATTCCAGGTTTAAAATAATGTCCGGTTCCCCAAATTTTTGTCCAATTGTTTAAAACATTCAATTGTAATTATATTAAAATAACATTATTCGTTTAATGTATAATTTTTTATAAATTTCAGTTAAGCTTGCTAGAGCAGACGATTTTTTTAGTTCTTTTTTTGTCACCTGTCATTTTACCAGAAGGAAAATGCAAAACAAAATTATTTAATTTTTCTTTCTCCTTGGAATAATTTTTTTTTTTTTTTTTTTTTTTTTTTTTTTTTTTTTTACTTTATTTTTAGAACCATTTTTATTTTCCAAATATATTTTCAGAAAAGAAAAAAGTACATTTTCGCATAGAAAATCGATCTGAAATCGAAAAAGAACGATGTAAAGGACAAAATGAGATTTTATAATTCGCCAATGTCCAATGTTTAAAATGTATTTTAAAATTTGGTTTGGCATGATTTGTAAAAATCAAGGTTTGTGTATTTCTCGGAAAATACGGCATCTTCTTTGCACGTTGAAGTGACAGAGTGCAATGTTTATTCTTTTAATTTGTGCTGCGTATTTTAATTTATAAAACGAATTTTAAATTTGTCATAGAGTTAACTTTGAAGCAAACTTTTTTGAAAAAAATGTACGTGCTGTCATTTCTTTACTTTTAACATTTTAGCATGCGTGTAAGATTTTTCGGTACTACTTGGTTAGGCCGTCGACCAAAAAACTATCGCCAAATTATATGATTAAATGCCAAAAATGGATGATTTGTGAATGTCATATTCAATGATATTAAACACGATACACATGTTTAAAATGTCATCAAGAGGTGTTTAATAGCACTTTTTATTTGCATTTTTATTCATGTTTTACTAATTTATTTGTTTCTCCGTTATTTAAAATAAAAATTATGTCAACATATATAACTTGGCTATTAGTTTGGCGATTTTTTTAAATTTGGCGAAAATGGTCGATGGGATAATCAAGTAGTACCAATTTTTCATATGCGCAAAATCTATATTGTAATAAACAAATGTGTCCGTGTGTAGCACTGACGTTATTTTGCGAATGGCAACATTTCAGGATAAATGACTTTTTTCAATTTTTGTTACTGCAATTTTTTTAACCTTCTAAATGTCGCACATTTTCAATTTTTTTTCATCATATAGGAAAAGAAATATACTTTCAAATACAGTTTGATTGAAAACTGTATCTCATTTGACTCATTTATTGCGAGCTTATTTATTTATTTATTTATTTTAATCTCTATCATGTATCTCCATTAAGAAATAATCATACACAATTTACTCATAAATCTATGAATATTGTTCCTGATAATTTTACATTATAAAATTAAAATTGGTTGAGTAATAAAATAAAAGAATGGTTAAAACGCAGATTAAATTATTAAAAATTACAAATTCAACATGTAATCAAACAACTTAAAATTTTACTCTGCTAAATAAGAAAAAAAAATTGAAAATATTTTGAATTTGTTTGAAAACTGTATTTCAATTTACTGATTGGCTGTGGCTTAAAAAAAATCAGGTGCAAGTTATTTTTAAATTTATCTCTACCGAGTGAAACTCGATTACGATAAATTAATCTATTTGTCCTTAGAAAAATATAAAGAGTTTGGGATTTGTTTCCGGCTAATATACTAAGCAAAATTAAAATTTCCTTTATAAATAATAAAATAAAATAAAATAAAATAAATACAAATTTAACAGACATGTAATTGAATTACGTGCTCGAAGCACTGAAATGACTACAAACAAAATTCTGCCTTAACGAAATCATTGGCTGATAACTTCCGGCATGCGTCTAATACGGAAATGTGACTTTTGAAAAAATTAATTGATTTATTTGATTCCATAAATAATATTTTTCATTTAACCCTTTAATCTAACTATGTTAGCCTAACCATGTTTTTCCGATATGTAATATTTTAATTAAAAATTGATTTAACATAATATTGAGATTAATGTTAATTTTTTGAATTGTATGAGATAAAAAATATGTAAAGTTATGAAATACAAATCTTCATACCAATACTTTTCACAGTTATTATTTTATGAATGAAACATGAATGAAAAAATACGCAAGATACTTAACCCTTTGAAGGAAAAAGCACTTCAATTCTTAAAATGCTGAAATGATTGATTGACACCAGAATTTAAAAATAAATTTGTTTCAAAATATTTAAAAGCGTTTCTTCACGTATCTGACAAAAATAAAATTGCTATTTCAAATTGCTGGCGTCAATGTGGCGTTTTGCAATTAAAATTAAGTGGGATATATTTTGTCTCACCCCTTTCAAGGGGTTAAAGGATTAAAAATGCTTTTTTGGAGTTAGTTAGCAATCTAAAACGCCTATTATATGTAGAAAATTCATTAAAGTGTTAAATTTTAAAAAATGCTTTTTATCTTTGCTATGTGAACCGGGAAGCCCGGGTTCGATCTACTAGTGAATGATAATTATAAAAAATGAAATAATAAATGGAATTACATTGTGCTCTGTTTTGTCTTGCCCATTTAAATATATGCAGGCCAATATATGTGGCCAAAGGTGACCGGCCATTTGCGATTTTAGTCATTTTGCTAACTATCTAGAAAAATACATGAGGAAATATTCTGAAACTTTAAGTACAAGGTCATACATTTCCGTGAAGATTTTTTCCCGAAACTCGATAGGGGACCGTCAACAACTGAAAAAGAATAAATATCTTTTAGACAACCCTGTCAAAACTAACGTGGCAAAAGCGATCAAACTGTAGATTATGATTAAGTGCCCTATTGTAATAAACTATGTTCATTTTTATGCGTATAGCATAATATACTCGTAGAAAAAATAAGATTTTTATAAAAACAATCAGAATTATTTCCTAGTTTTCACTTATAATTTGCAGAATTCTTAATATAAAATAATGTTCTTTTCTGAAAATATGACAAACGTCATTGTACACAATATCTTGTAATCAGAATTAAAAGAAAAAAAATGAATGAGAAATGAGCAGGCTTACTAAAACATTTTTCTTTGCACTTGCGTGAACGCTATCAAAATTTCATTTGCATACTGGGTTAGCTAAATGTATAGACCAAACTTTTGTAAAAGTCTCAAAAACATAGCTTGAAAATTCTGAAAGTGATCATCGATAGTATAAGCTCAAAATTCGTTATTCCCAAATTGAACCAAAAAGATCAGGGGCTGCTGTATTCATTTATCTAATGATTATTGTCATTATAGAATAACAATATGGCACGTACTACTATATTTAGATATACCATACCTCATTTTTCAGATTTTTAAAATAAAACAAAAGTAATTTATCCGATACATTTATTAACCATTTTTTTCCTGAGTTCCCAGTAAATATTATGAAAACATTACTAACAGATATCTGCTGTACTATAAGAACTGATTTATTGAAATAAAAATCTTTAAGACGGTTAAATAAACTTTTTACTTCTGACTTATTCTCACATATTAGAGGTGATGAACCTGTGTATAAGGACTGTTTGCTACTACCGTTATCAAATACTATGTTTATATTAATATGATATATAAATACACAAACTGATGTAAAGTTTAAAATCTGGAGAAAAAATTATTTTGGGCAACCGAAAATTCAAAGTGTTGATTGCTTTCAAAGTCGCGGGATCTTATAATAATAATAATAATAATGATAATAACGTTTTCTATAACATGATAAATCTTTGTCATTGAAAAAACTATTTTTCAACAGTGTTTGGATCTGATGGATGGCATTTTCATTACCTTCATTTCTTTATATAACTTCTTACAACAAATTTTAGTACTGATTTGAAACCAATGAAATACAAATGAAAAAAATACTTATAATAAATCTAAATTAGGAGCAGATTTTGAAAATACATAAACAAAGGGTGAAAATAGAAATTTTATTATTTTCAGTTTGGTTATAAAACAATCGTTATTTTTACAATTTTATTATTATTATTATTATTATTATTTTACTTAACTTATCAAAGAGCAGATTGAATATATGTCTTAATTCTGAATATGATTCTTCCTGGGGGGGGGGGGGGGGGAGTAAAAAGAAATTAAAAATGGTCCTTTCTGATAATTTTAACATATTTTAAGTACAGTTGCATGATGTGCTTTAGATATACTCGTATATTTACTATAATATATATAGATTGACATTCGCCATTTTTTTCCCCAAAAATTCCTAAAAATTTAAGCTTTTCTTTGCATTGCTTAAATATTATAAGTCTCCATTTTTATTTCTTTATTATTCCTTTTTATTTTTATTTATGATTCTTCATTAAACATAAAAATTATTTCAAATATAACTAATTATTAAAACTAAAACCTCTTATGATATTAAATTGCATAGCAAAAATAAATAAACATATCTGTATATTGTAATTGTAAAATAAGATATTTAATTTATATCATCTCATAAGATAAAGCTTTATTCAGAAGTACTGAAACAGCAAATTTTCTGAAATATACTAATTCCTTGCGTACCCAGAGAAATGAATAGCTTTTGAATTTACGAATTTTATTTATATCCTCCCAAAATTAACCTTTTTAAAATAGCATTTGTCCTCTTTTTTTCTGACTAAAATTTCATATATGTAAAGCTGTGGCCTCTTATCCTTCTTTTTTTTGTCGAAATAAATAAATAAATAAAAATCATGTTTTACTAATGCTTAACAAGTTAAACTTAACATATAAAACTTATTCAGCATTTCTTAAAGAATTGGCTTTACGAAAGATATTGACGCCAAATATAAATTCTTAGTTCGTAATCGAAAGATTACCCACGAATTTATTTTAAATTATATTTTTTACTATGGAGAGTAGGTTTTAAAATTCATTTTTTTTTTTTTTTTTTTTTTTTTTTTTTTTTTTTTTTTTTTAACACTTTAATAATTTACAAATTGAACTATTTTTTGTAGTTTAATCTTCTTACAATTTCTATGTACGTAGTAAATATATAAATAAATAAATAATATATTTTAATCTCACACGGAAAGCTTTTTTCAGAATTCCTAAAGAAATTGCTTTTACGAAAGACACGAAGCCTGTCTGTAAGTCTGGCAATTGAATGACTTTAAATTCTTAAAATTTCTGTTGTACACCTCCCACTCTTTTATTACGATTCCTACTACTATTTTAAAAGCAATAGTCTTTTCGGTATATTTCTTTTAATCTTCCATTTAGATTAATTTATGTTTAGAAATCGTAAAAAAAAAAAAAAAAAAAAAAAAAAAGAAAAAGAAAAAAAGAAAAACGTAAACTTTACGGCAAAAACTGCTCGCAGCAATATTGCCAGCAGTTTTTGCCATAAATATTGCAGTAAAATTAGATTTAAATATTTTTATTACATCTAATTTTGCTGCACTTTTTATGGCAAAAACTGCTGGCAACGCCACCAGTTTTTGCCGTAAATTTAACGATTTTTTTAAAAGTGTGGCAGGAAAAATAATCATAAAAAATGGTCGTCTGTGGAATCTATACAATGCTACATTCCAAAATTTAAGTTCTATAAAATAAGCAAGTTATTAAAAATTACGTTTATCCTTAACTTATGTGTATACATAAATTATAAGTAGTACACCAGCTATATTGCAAAAAAAAAAAAAAAAAAAAAAAAAAAAAAAAAAAAAAAATCCGTTAAATTTACGGCAAAAACTGATGGCAGCAATGTTGCTAGCAGTTTTTTGCCGTAAAAATTGCAGTAAAATTAGATGTAAATTTTTTATTACTTCTAATTTTACTGCAGTTTTTACGGCAAAAACAATTGGCAACATTGCTGTCAGCTGTTTTTGCGTAAAATTAACGTTATATATATATATATATATATATATATATACAGTGTATAAAAGCTGACACTAGTTGTAATTCTTATTCAGAGAGAAAAAAAAAATGTAAATAACACATATTTTACTAATACCATCTCACACCTAAAATCTTATTAAAAAAATCTAAACCTGCTGGGTTTTATGAAAGATACGGTTAACCAAATACTGGTTTTACGAAAAATAACATATTTGTAACAATGCTAATTTCATGCACCCTCCAGGAAGTGACTGGTTAATTGCTTTTATTTTACTGCTAAGCTTCCATAATTAAGCTTTATAATAAAAAGATGTTTTTACAAATGCACTTTAGGGAGATTCCATAAGAAATACTACCTATTGCAGTCGTTACCACGGTGTGAACTCTGAAAAAAATCCTCCGCAACTTTACATGATATGACCCTAGGAGTTCCAAGCCACTATCACCTAAACAGTATACATATATATATATATATATATATATATATATATATATATAAACGTCTTGAAGCTTATCAAAAACATTGAGATGGCTAATATTTCGGCGGGGATTGCAAACGGACAAAATCGGCTAAAGGGAGTGGAAATAGGGAGAGGTTTTGTGAAAACAAATAATTTTTTTTTTTTTAATTATAATGCATATCAACTCAATTTAAAGTTATTATTACGTTTAGAAAAAGATTGAAAAAAAAATATGTGCGTTAGATTTTTGATAAAATTAAAAATAGACTCAAGGGAGGGGGGTGGGGTATAGGGTTTTAGGGACAAAAAACAATTCATACATTTCTCAAGCTATTAAACTAAGATAGCTTGGTTATAAATATTTTAATATTATCTAAAACTTTTTTATTGACAAGTTTTTGATAAGGCCTTTTCTTACCGCAAAAAAAGTGAGGGGTAAAGGAAACAAAATTTACAACTTCGTCAACTCAAAAGATATCAAATCCGCTTAAATTGATTATAAATCTTTTTATTATTATCTACAACATTTATATTGGCTACTTTTTGATAGGACCAAATCTAACAGCAAATGAAAATTAAGAAAACACAGCGGTTGAAAAAAAATTATCGTATTAACATGATTCTAATAAAACCAGCTCTTACAGAAAAATGAAATTAAAATCTCGTCAAAAGCGGCTATATAAAATTGTCAAACTGAGTTTATCTCTAATCTTTATTAAATTTTTATTGGTGAAATTAGTACTTAACTTCGAAATCTACCTGCGGCAGTAGACTAACGGGCTTTTTTGTCTTCTTAATTCAATCGACCAAAGTTTTGCACAAGCAGAGCTAATTTTTTAAAATAAAAATTCTTATAATTCTTATAAATACAGCAAAAATAAATAACGAAATAAACACAAATAACACATTTTACTGCTATCATCTCCCACACAGAAAACCCTTATTCTGATTTTCTAAAACAGTTGGTTTTGTGAAACGCATGATTTCCATACTTATTCCGGAAAATGAATAGTTTCGAATTCGTAAATTCTTTTTATTGTATTTTACTGGTATCCACCGAAAATAATTTTTTTAAAGTCCATCTACGTTGTAAATTACGCTTATCCATTCGCAAATCTTTCTGACGTTTGAGTTTCAAAATTAACAAAACTTCATCGCCTTCAACCCTAGTTGCTTGAATCATATGTTGAAAAAGTCAATGCGCATGTGCATGACAGAAAAGTTGAATGTCAAAATCATCTGCCTGGGCAGCACGGAAAATATTCCATTTATCCCAAAGCATATTCTTCTCACAACTCACTGGAAAATTATTTTTTTTAATCCTAAAACTGTTACGCAGCATAATAATCTATGTGAAGCAGATTGCACCATTTCATATTAACATGAAAATTATTTTAAGCTTAGAGACTTGGTTATTTAATGGGTTGTCCGTTAAACTTTTTCCATTTAGAATTTAAAGGATGTAAACCCATCTCGGTTTTGATATGTTTCTATTTCGTTGTTAATTAAAAGAATTGCCGATTTAGCATGTCTATTATCAGCATTTCAGAAAACATATTATTTTATTTTATATCTGTATAATGCGTTTTTTGAATGTTTTATGATATGTACATAGATGATAGTTCTTTTCTTTTTTCCTTTATTCCTGTAATTCTTTCTTACGCTCATTTTTCCTCTTCCAATTATTTACAACAACTTTCAAATAGAACCTCACTACTTAATCGCAGAAATCTGTTATTAATATATTGAGGTAATAAATAGGTTGATTATTACCAGAGAAAATGGTAACAAAAAAGTAAAATTGTTGGCAGGTATGTGGGGAATATCTTATGATGTGAAAATATATTTTAGAGTAGGACCTAGAAGAACTTTTTTTGTACGGCATATTTTTTTTATGGTATACCGTCCCTGGAACTAAATAATACAGTTAATGAAAATTAGAAAGTCAATGAAAATTCTGAAAATTTCACATTAATAAGTGTTTTCGCAAAGCTTTCTTCCTCCGCCATCTTTCAAGTAAAAAATATTGTTCTTCGTGGATGCAACGCTCTTTCTGGAAGATTTTCCCTAGCGGTTTCGCGCCATGCATATGTAATGCAGTGCAAATGCAAAGAAAATTCTTTTGCGCCACTGCGGCGGGTGGTGCATCACGTGATTAGGGTTTTTTTCACATTCACTCCCCCCCCCCCCTACTCTTCTAGAAATAAGGGCCAAGAGCCAGATCAATGAGTTTATCTTCGTTGCCAGATTTCATTGTGCTCTTTTTCGTAGGCGCACATTCCCGAAAATTTCCGGCCATTTTCATTTATTGCCGAAGGAGCAGACAAAAAAGCAGTGTAGCGGAAAGAGGAGGGGTGGAGAGCTTAATTTATGCTCCTCTTGTGCCGCGCGACGCCTTTCCATCCCAATTAATGGCATCTTCGGAAGCAGATAAACCGACAAAAAGGACAATTAAGAAAAGAATGCCCCCTCCTCTTCCCCGCACTAAAATATTCATCAGCGATCGATAAAGAGCCTCGACAAAAAGGGCGCAAGCAGAAAAAGCTTCCAGACGCACGGATCGAACAAGATCAAACTTGAGCCTTACGCGTTACGCATAAAAACTTTTTTCCTATACTGCCACATTTACGTAGATCCGGTATATAACATTGTCTTTATAACTGCTTTAAATTAAATATATATATATATATATATGTGTGTTTTAATTGAAATTACAAGCTTAAATTTTTTTTTTTTATAATAAGAAGTGCTTGTAAACTCATGATTCCCAAATCCTTCTCTGGCGTCACTGCTGCCCCCTACCTGCAACTGGGAGAAGCTTGGGAAAGGAGAAAGCTTTCCGTATGCAACTACAGTATTTCTGAATCAGAAATTTCAACACTAACTGCGTGAATCCCTTACTGTAAAATGTTACATTTATTTTTTCATACTAGTTACATAAAACTTTATTCTTTTTCTAACTATACAGCCTCATCTTTTACCTCACTTTTTGTTTTTGAAAAACTTTAGAGGGGTCTTTGTTTGGAGCCCGTCATTGATTTTAACTTTGTAAATTAAAGATTATTAGAAATGCGTGGAAATTACGTTCTTACGTAAGAACTATACTTTAAGTAAGGTAGTAAATA
This sequence comes from Maratus speculifer, assembly GCA_964019185.1. Classification (NCBI taxonomy): domain Eukaryota; kingdom Metazoa; phylum Arthropoda; class Arachnida; order Araneae; family Salticidae; genus Maratus; species Maratus speculifer. Next base: position 226,872,885 of record OZ025293.1, read on the forward strand.
AGACTTTAGTGTATCCTTTTTCTAATAACTAAATACTGCCCCATTTTGCGCTTGCGCTTGTAAGGTTTTTCTTTTCTTTTTTGAAAAACGTTAGAGGAGTCCTTCATTGGAGCCTACCATTTATTTTAACTTTGTAAGTTAAAGTTTATTAGGCATTAATGGAAATTACGTTCTTAATTAACAGCTATTAATAACTATTTATAATTGTAATTAAAAACATTTTTCGCTAATAACTAAATAGAAACTCTCTTTTTAAAATATTAATATGAAATAAAAATAAAAAATGTTATTAAATCACTAACAGAAAATTAATTCAAACATAACACTTGCCATTAAAATTTACATGAACCAGATTTTAGTTATTTTTGTTCAATATATATATAACGAAAGTAAGTTATTGATTGCAGCATTTAGTCCTATTTACTATGAGTTGATTCAAGGTGAAACAAACTATGTTAAAAGCATTGTATCCTAATTATAGACTGAATACGTAAAAATATAAATTTTAAATAATTCATAAGGTAAAGTTTTTATTTTTATTATTGTTATATTCCCATATAATTCACTGAGTTAGGTGTTAAACAAGTGCAATTATAATTTCTTATTTAAATAACTTTAATTAAGATTGACTGATTGAAACTATAAATTAATATTTATTTGCTAGGTTACATTTTAAATGTCAGCTTAAGTAATCCAAATTCGTAACAAAAATTCAAATTAACTAATAAATTAAGATATTTACATACTTTAAAAAATGGGTGCTATTTTCTTTTAATTGATCTAAAAGGATTTACAGATGTATAAAAATGCTGAAAATAGGAAGTAAAAGTGAGAGGTTATTGCCTTTAACACTTGTGCAAGTTTGTGCCGAGTGAAAAAGGAGCCCCTTAAACAGGTGCTAACCCCTTTGAGTTTCCTTTCAAACACCGATCTCACCCCAGGTAAAGTACGAGGGCCCAGTAAGGGTTATGCATCCTCCTTTGTTCAAGAAAGGTGACTGTATTCATACAGAGAGTAGAATAATTTTGAGTCTAGTGCAACAGAGGTCAAAGCCTTTTCGAAATTCAAATATGTCTTCAAGACTGATAGTGTATACTATCGTGTTTTACATTTATTCACATTTCCCTGTTAAAATAAAGTATAGGTAGAATAGTGGAGGCATATATATATATATATATATATATTAAAGTAATACATTGAAATTATCATTATTTATTAATTTTTGATATTAAATAAATACATTGAAATTATGATTATTTAAGTCTATGTGAAATGTAGTAACAATGTGAGGATTGTGCTGAGATGTTAATTGGATAAGTTGGTGGTTTATTATGTACGGAGATTATTTCACTTTTGAATGAGTCGATTTTGTGATTTTGCCTTTATTGTACGTGAGTACTATGATTCTTATTATATGTGGTGTGGGATGGTAGTGTTATGGTCGTATATTGTTTCTTTTTTGGAGGTTTGAGTACTGCTTTAAAGCTTTGTACATATTGTATCTCTTTTCATTTTATAGTTGTATTATTCTAGATCCTTTTCTTTAGTAAATTATATTAGTCAAGATACTCGATTATTTAATTGTAATTATTCTATTTTTATCTTTTTACTATCTTTGTAATATCTCTTATATTATGGCAGTACTTAGTAAAAATCTCGATCCTGGCAAGATACACAATGCTTCTTTGCAGTGTAGTGCCCGGTACAGGAGCAATAATAGGGTTACTCCTGGATCGTCATCCAGTTACCATATACATGCTCCTCCTCCTCAATTATATTTTCAGAAATGTTCTGATATTCGATGTAAAACTTGTCCATCTGCTTCTCAGTCACAAATCGTATCAGGTCCTCATATTTCTATTTTTTGTAAGGCTTTTAATGTAATTTATAGTATAAAGTGCAACATTTGCAATTTGAAATATATTGGTGAAACTTCTGGTCCTCTTCATATACGCATGAATCAACATCGGTCAGATTCTGATAAAAATTTAGCAAAAAACATACAGTCTACAGCTGAAATACAGCATTTTCATAAACATAAATTTAAAAATGCTACTATTGAAATAATACAAATTCAGAAAAATAAATCTGAGCGTCTATATTTAGAGTCTTCTTATATGAAATATTATAATACAATTTATCCTTATAGTCTTAATAGTGAGATATTTAAAAGATCTGTTAAAGTTTTTTCATCTATTAATGATACTACAGATTATTCTCCCATTTATCATAGTTTAAATCATCTTATAAATCCTAAAACAACACGTAACAAAAGAGGAAAAGGTTCATCTTCTAGTATTACTCCTAAAAACATTATAAATCAACAAATTAATAATCTGCATCGTAATTATTTAAAAAATTACAATTGGTTTCTAATACGTAAATATATTTTTGGAATAAAAAAGAAACATGTAGTACAATATTTAAATATTTTTCTCAGTAAAACTTACTCTAAACATTTTTCAGATGTTTTTTATGATCTCATTATAACTCGTGTCAACCTTTACAATATAAATTTACTAAAAAAACCTAAAAATTTACAAACTAATACTCAAATGGTAATTACTTTTTCTAATCCAATATTTAATAAAATCAATATTAATTCCATATTAAATGATAAAAACTGTCTATTTCCTATTAATAATATTCATATATCTAAAACCTTTAAGTATCCCATATCTATCGGTAGAACGATTTTTAACTATAATTCTTTCTCTAAATCTTCTTTTGATACTAGTACATTACCCTGTATATGCAATGACCCCTCTCTACAAAAATATATTAATAAAGATCATGGACATATTATTACTGGTAATCTTAATCTAGTAGATGATTTACAACTTAGAAGAATTATGGGTTATGGGACCAAGTACAGAATTCCATCCAAATTAAACATTAAATCTATCATAAAACAATTTACCTATGATATAGATATATTTATTTATAAGCTTGCAATTTATTATAATAAACCCATTGAATATTTTAATCAATGGAAAATATTAGTTATCGATAAATTAACCAGTTATTTAAAATATAATATTTCACACCTAGAATATGTAAATACACAGCATCTGTTTAAGCAAATCAATAAATTACAACAAAACTTTGTAATAACTTATGTTGATAAATCTCCCAATAATTATGCAATTATTTGTAAATCTTATTATCATCAACAGCTTAAATCTAGTATATCTAATAATAACACATTCCAAAAAATTAATGATAACTTACTTGCCAATAATCGTAAAATTAAAGGATTCTATAAATTATTAGACATTAACCCTACTAACTTTAAATATCCTTATCTAGTCCTTATACCCAAATTTCATAAGCATCCTATTAAATTCAGAACTGTTACAATTGGTTGCAATACTTACAATAATGCTGCTAATAAACTTCTTTTAGTAATACTTAATCAAATATATAATATTACAAAAAAAAAGTGATAATACACATTGCATAAAAAATAGTTATGAACTGGTCCATATTATGAAAAATCTCAAATGTATTAAAAATATCACTACTTATGATTTTAAGGATCTATTTAATAATATCGATTTATCGGATTTACATAATATCATAAATGAGCTTTTTAAAAAATATCAACACGAGTTGGATATATCACATAATATCGATTCTGATTATTTTCATACCTTAACCAATTTCATTATCTATAATAATTTTATCATGCGTGATAACAATATATATATTCAAAATGTTGGTATACCACAAGGTGGTAGTACATCTAGTGTATTATCTGACTTATACTTATATTACTATGAACGTCATTATTTAAATAATAAAATACATTTATATCGATATATAGATGATGTAATTTTAATTGATACTGATAACACCTGTATATCTCAATTCCCTGTTGATTATCCTTCTAATCTAGAACTTTCAAAAAACCTACTTTTTAATAATACAATCAATTTCTTAGATATTAAAATTATATTAAAAGAGAACAAATTTATAACTGATATTTATGACAAAAGGAAAGAATTTAATTTTAAAGTTAATACCTTTACTAATTTTAAATCATGTCTTCATAATTCTGTATATCGTAATATAATACTTAACCATTTATATAGAATAAAATGTCTATGTTCTTCCCATTTAATTAATACTAATATTAAAAAGCTTGTATATGATGCTATAAACAATGGTTATCCTAAAAAATTCATATATTCTTTAATTTATAATTAGATATTACATGATCTTATAATTAATTCTTTGCGTAAAAAATGTATAAAAAAATTATAAAACATAAAAATAATAATAAAAAATTAAAAATGTTAAAAAGTAATAAAAAAATATATATATAGGATGGTTGGGTGGGTAGAAGTTAGAGTACGGAGGAGGGTGGTGTTGTCTGGATAAAAACGCAAAGGTTAATTATTTAAAAAAAAATTGAAAGTGGGTTATTTATTTTAACATATTTTTAAACTGTTTAATTGACACCAATATATGGATATTTGTCTAGTTATATCTATAGTTAAATAGCTATATTTTAATTATCAAATTTATTTTAATGTTATTGATATAATTTTTTGTATTATTATTAATAATATCATTATCATTATTATTATTATTATTATTATTATTATTATTATTATTATTATTATTATTATTATTATTATTATTATTATTATTATTATTATTATTATTATTAATTTTTACTTATTTTTATTTTATTTTATTTTTTTATTTATTTTTTTTTTTAATTTTTGTTTTATTTTATTTTATTTTTTAATTTTTATTATCCTATATTAAGATAATGAGTTTTTACCATGTATAGTGATAATAAATGTTACTGATTAAAGTAACAAAATGGTATTTTAAGTTATATGTTAATATGAATGTTATCTCTTAATTCAAATTTTAATTATTTAATTAATTTAATTTTATGTTAATATCGATTATTAATTATTTTCTCTGGTTCAATTATATTTCCATTCAGCTTTATCTTTTTTGTTTGTAATGGATAACTATTATTTTTAATTACTTTCAACTCCTTTTTGTAAAATATCTTTGTTCCTTGTTTAATAATTTGGTTTTTGTGTGTTGGTAGCCCCAAATACGTATTATTTTGCTATTTCATGGCTAATACATGGATGAAACCGCACACTTCATTTGTAGTTCCAGAGCATTTGGGGCCTGATGATTCTGCTTTTGGAGCTACAAATTCTATTTGCTTTCATTTATATTTGCATTCATTTTATTTATGTATTTTTTTTTCAGATTTACTCGTTACACTATTTTTTTATTTTATTATAATTCAATTCAATTCTAATTCTTCGTTTTGGTTTATTGTTTCATTGATAAAATCCATTGGTGAATCTTGTCTACTTTTAATGGTATTATTATATATATATATATATATATATATATATATATATATATATATATATATATATATATATATATATATATATATATATATATATATGTCTGTATATGTTTGTGTGTGAATATTCTGTACAATTAAACAATTTAAACGGATGATAGGGACCAAATATTATGATCACTGATAAAACAAAAGAAACAAAATATTAGTTAAACTATGTAACATATACGCATAAGAAAAAACATTGCAATTGTCAACCAAAGACATCTGCAAAAATGATTTAGATGGTTGTAACTGATTTTAAGATTTCTACATTACCCCCCAAAAAATATAACAATTCTTTATTTTGTCCAAAATCAGAGCTATGTTCGCACAGTTATTACACAGACAGAAACATTTTGATCAGTTTAAAAAAAGTTAAATCTTTTGACGTTAATAGAATTCATCATAAAAAAGAAATATCTGAGGTCCAACAGTTGTTTGAAATGGATAAATATATAGAAAGTATATAATGAATTAAGAATAATTGGTAAATGTAGATTTCGTAACATTTGCCATTGCAAATATAAAATTCCTAAATATATCAAGACGATTGTATATTTGCCAAATTTGTGCAAATAGGTTCACGCACTTTTTACGATGATTTAGTTGAATATTTTATTATTATTGTTATTATTATTATTATTTACGATGATTTATCTAAATGTCTAAGAATAGCCTTAAAGATCATTTAATAGCGGACATAAATCTCGTTTCTCCTTTAACATACGCTGTATGGAAAATATTTTTTTCTTTTGTCACTGCAATATCTTATACACAACTTAACGTAATTTCCACATCTCACATAAAAGTACTATAGAATAATTTATCATACGTTGAAGTAATGCATTTTCTTGAATATTATATATTTTTAATTCTATATATTTAACAATTGTAACAATAGTTTCATATCAGATATTTGTTTTTAAGGTTGATTCTACTTATTTCAAAATTGTAAATTAATATATTATTAAAATAATTTAATAATTTACAATTTTGAAATAAGTAGACAAAAATACATTTAATTATTTTTTATCACATTTATCAAAAGTTACATTTATATTATTTCTTTTTAATTGAAAATAAATGGTCAAGTGCAATTAAGGTACCCTGGGGTAATAACGCCACGTTAAGGTTCTGCCAATTTTCACGGCTCAGTTTTAGTTTGTATTTTTCAAACAAACATATGATTTGATACAGCAACTCATTGACTATCTATATAAAAAAAATAATTTAACAGATGTGTATTCATAAAATGTAATGGCGTGATTTCTTGACCAATACTATTTGGCGTTATTACCCACCTATATGGGTAATAACGCCATGCAAACAAAACTATGAAATAAGATGGAATAATTGCATGTAGATTGCTCAATTCTAAAAATACAAACTCTAAAAACTTAGAAATTGACAAATTGCATTCTAAGCTATTGAAAATGTTCAATTTTTTGTGAAAGTGTAAGAAAAATAAAGCTGTGGTGTGAGGGGGGGGGGGGAAGAGGCAAAAGAATATCAGACCGTGAGCTTCTTTTTGCTTAAAAAGGTCCTCTTAAATAGAATTATCAGAAACATTGCACAGTTTTAGCTGTGTTTATTTGAATCAGTATTTAGGATGTAGCTCGGCCACTGAAGGGAATCAACCGGGGTATTAATACCAAGGATTGGCGTTATTACCCCGTTATAGTTATTGAGCTGTACATTTTAAATTACAAATTATCTCGAGAAGATATCCAAAATCTTCAACAACATTTTGAAAGTCCATGAAATGTACTACAAATTTATGTAATTAACAAAGTATTTCCGGATAAAAAAAAAATAGTCTTCACATCACAAAACGTATCTCGCAAATTTTAGGTCAAGCGTTAATTTTAGTTGCTTGTAAAAACAATAAGACCTAAAAATGAAACAAATTAACTTGAAGCTGTTTTTTGCGATTTATATGACTCAAAACCCTTCTGCGCAGAGCACATGGGTGTCATTTATCAGATTATTTCATAATTATGCAAAATATTAGCCCTTGGCGTTATTACCCCGCCTGGCGTTATTACCCCGCCTGGCGTTATTACCCCAGGGTACCTTATTACTCGAGCTCAGAGAGTTCCGCACAAAGAATATGTGAATTGTTAACTGCATTAATTAAAGAAATCATTGCTAAAAGAATAATAAGAATTTGTAAAAAACTATACAACTTAGGATGTAGTATAGCTGTAGATACTAGAGAAATGTTTGTAAAAAACCATACAATTTAGGATTTAGTATAGCTGTATATACTAGAAAAATATGAATTGGTATACCGGGCTTCATTATTTTAAGCTTCGTATGTTTAAATAATATAACTTGATTTTTTTTTTAAATAAGTAATAGGAAAACTACCTCTTCCTCCCGGCACCGTCCAGTAGGACTATTTAAAAATACACTTGTACGCATACTCAAATTCTTATTTATGCATGTATTTATGTATCTATCTCAAAATGTCGTATCTTAATCATTTAAAAGGAAAATTTCATGTTTTTAAATTAATAAAGATGCATTCAGTAATCAAGTTTATAAATTTAATTCAGCAATTATTTTTGTCTTATTATTTCTTTTTCATTTAAATGAATTAAGAAATTTTTGAATTCTAATGCTTAAAAATGTTTCCACCCGTAGTTTCGAAATACATATTCAATTTTAACACATATATTTGTAATTACAAAATTTATCTTAATAATCTTAAATTTAACTGTTTTATTAAACGATCGATTCAAGAGTGCGGCACATTTATTTGTGTAATAATGTAAATGTGCATTTCTCGATGTGTGCATATTTACAAATACAGTGGATGTAATTGTATACATATGTCTGTGTTTGTGTAGTCATAGCAAGTGCATTCATGAACTACGATAACCGAAATTTCATACTTATTGTAAAAATTACAAACATGACTAAAGCGACTTCAATATAAAAATAAATAAAACAAACGGTTGAATTATAAGAAAAACGTTCTAAATTCCTGGGGTTGTTATTTTTATTTTCATATAAACATCCATTTAAGTTTAGGATTCATTTGTGAAAGTATTTATATGTATATATATATGTGTGTGTGTGTCAATTTAAACCAAATAGCTTGGAAAAAGTAATTTATGTGTAAAAAAAAAAAACTAAAACAGAAAATTAAAAATAAATTGTTTTGTAAGGTTTGCATGGTGAAAACACCAAATAGTATGACCCGTGTTTGTGAAAACAGTTAAATTATAGTTAATATATATTATTTTAATGACAAAAAAATTACATTTTTTTTAATTTAAAAAATACGAATCGTAAAAACAATCTTGGACAAACATAAAGAGAAATAAATAATTGAGACAAAGTATATTACCACATTTCCAATATTATTCCAATTTTTGCCAACTCCTATGTTTGATATAGTTTGTTAATAAGTGTTATTCCATATTTTGATGTTGACTTGTAGTATTATCTAATGGTTCTATATGTATATATATATAATTATTATCAAGGAATTTTTATTTAAAATTATTTTATTTATTATACTTAATTTGTTTAGAAATCAACTATGCATGTGTGTGTGTGTGCATGTACGCACACACGAACATGAAATTATGAACTAATCTCAAGAATAGTTATTCTTCTAGCTTTTTTTCTAAATTATTAAAAAAAAATGGTAAAAGAAAGAAAAAATAATTGAACTGCACATCGCATGTTATATTTGTATCAAAATATCAAAAATTCCATTAGAAATCGAATAAATAGAAATGTCATCGTTTTTCTTTTTATTGCTACTTTTAAAATAACAATTAGAAATAAAGGCAACATTCTCACACTTTACATTGTGCTTTAACATAAAAAATAATTTATTTGTTGAATTTTATATTTTGATTACTATCTTAAAGGGAAAACTTTTTTGCCAGATATTGATAACAAGTGGTAAAAAATAAAATAAGATTTGATTTTGTCACTGAATAAGTATAAAATAAAAAAATAAATTAGAATTAAAATGAACAGACAAAATTTTTCAAATTTTCTTCAACATATTTTCTTTAGATATGAGATTTTCAACCGTTCTGAAAGATTATCTTTGCTTTTATTTAATCTTAAAACGTCTGTAATTAAATATCTTAGTGTAAGGATATGCTATAATACATTTTCTCAAAAATTGTTTTATTATATTTTTGAATACGTTATGAGGTATTATATTATATGGTAAATTGAAAATTTTAAAATTCTACTTAATATCGAAGATGTAACACCGTATCGTTTAATATTTATTCATTTTATATTTGATAATTTAAATGTTTAAAATTTTCTAATATTTAATAATTAAATGTTAATATTCTTTTTTAGGAGAATTTAGTATTACTTATTAACATTCGAACGTATGCTACAGAGAAGGAGTTAAATAAATAACTAAATTTCAAATAAATAAACAAAGACATAAAAATAAAGACAGTCACTTCAATTTTCTCGAATTCTAATTTTTGTTACATAACAACTTCTACCATCCAAGTCTTCAATTATGTAAAAATACGTTTTATGTACTAAAATAATAAAAGATGGTTGCCCCCAGGAACAAGTAAAATCCCCCTATTCTAGATTATATCTGTTTCTTTTATTTTCAAACTATCTTAGTATTTCAATGAACTGTAGGAAAAAAAATCCGTTAAATTTACGGCTAAAACTGCTGGCAGATTTACATCCAATTTTATTGCAATTTTTACGGCAAAAACCTCTGGCAGTATTGCTACCAGCAGTTTTTGCCGTAAATTTAACGGATTTTTTTTTTCTTTTTTACAGTGTGGTAATTTATATATTTTTTCCTTCTGGTAAGAACATTTTATGTAGTTAAAATTGTTTCTTCCAATTAATTTCTGTAAACAGAGAAATATTTAGGAATTTAGAAAAAAATAAATGAACGAATAAAAGGTAATTAAATAATAATTATATACTTAGCGCATACTTTTTAAATGAGTTTTGAAGCAAATAAAGTGAACGAAGGTTTTCTTTTTCTTTTTCTTTTTCTTTTTTTTTGTTATAATTACAGTTCACACAATGAAAGGAATTAGAATTTAATGCTCGTTGTATGATAATTAACCCTTTGATTAAAGATCACGACAAGCAATTATTTTTATATTCAATAGCAGAATAATTAACAATTTTTTTTTCTTGTGGTAAATTTATCTATAGAATATTTTAGCGTAGGTCTATGGCAGAGGTTATCTTTCAAAAATTAATACGAACAGAATAAAAAATTGTCCAAAGCGACATATATGTCCCAACTCATATTTGAACAACCTTTTCATTACGGAACACACAGATTAATTATGTCGAATAAATTCGGAAAAACACTTTGAAATTTTCTGTATTATACAATCATTAAAATTACATGTTTATGTAAGAATTTTATTCTAGTGTATTTAGTAAAATATATCAACATACAATGTCCTGGAATTTTTCATTCCGAACAAAATGTAGAATGATTTTTGTACAATGTAGGGGGAACTGGGGTACATTGATACTTGGGGCACATTGATACACCCCCTGTACAGCACACAGGGTCATTACAGGAAATTTCACAACAGCTTCAAAAGGTGATACTAGTGAAATTAACAACATACAGAAAGTTTTGGAATGATTCAATAGTTTGATGGAATGGGATGGGTGATTTATTGTTTTTGTAGGTCAAAAGTAAATTTCAGTTGCACAATTGAAATGGTATTATACAACTCTTCCAGCATTTTCAACCGAAAAGAATACCCTCCCTGGCAAGTAAAGCTACTCTTTATCAGTTCCTCATTCTTTATTGTTAGATAAATTATGAAGTGTTGGATTTGCGAGTAATTTTATTCAAAATGGCTGTATGGGGCACATTGATACAGTCTTTGTCGGGGAACATTGATACAATCTAAATCCTTTTCTAGTTCATTTTTTTAAAACCTTTTATTATTTTTTTTTACCATACACTCCTTAATAACTCCTTTTCGTCAAAAATTTCTACTATTAGTTTTTATTGAAGTGAAATAGCTCTAATTTCTTTATATTAGAACATTTTACAGTATTTTTGCAAACAGAAGACGTACAAACTTACACAATATCTAGTGCAAGTAGAATTAACTAAAGAATTGGACGGCAGCCTGGAAAATCTCAAATTTATATCGATTCTCCAGCGAAAAAAGTATTATCGACATGAGAAATGTTAAGTAAGAGAAACAAGCTGCAGAACACTACAGGATAATTAAATTATAAACATAATTTTTAATATAATTATCCTTTTTTCTGTTTGTAAACCGATTTATAAAGAAAAAACCTAATAATTCTTTCACCTTTCTTAAGAAAGAAGATAATTCTCGGGTTAAATTGCCAGATATGACAAAGTTACCACAGCCAACAAACATACAAGGAACAGCTAGAACATCAGGTCATTATACATTTCATTTTGATTGCTTTAATATCGCTTGCAAGTAAACTGTGTGCGATTTTAATGTCTATAAATATATATAAAATGGTTGGCTAACTATTTTTCTATGAAAAATATGCATTGGTGTTATTTTGTTTCCATTTTTCCCAGACGTGTCAAAGTGTATCAATCTGCCCCGGGGAAGGGGCATATTGATACAAATTACTTTTTTTGATTTTTTGAAAATTACATGCAAAAATAATATATAAAACAACGATTGTATATTTTTATAACACACTACACAGGTTTTGCTGACATCACATAGAAAAATAACTTGAAATTTCTGCTTCCTAGACACACAAAATTTTTTTTGAAAAAAGCTGTATCAATGTCCCCCAGTTCCCCCTACACAATGTAGAGTATAGACAATGTACAATGTAGAATGATAATTAACTGTATTGAATTTTTTTTATCATTTGAAGGAAATTTTTTAAATTTTTAAAAAAAAGAAATATTGAATTTTTCTAAAATAATGAGTTTTTGAGAATGTCACTTTTTTCTATAAATTATTTAATGGTTTATATATTGCTTTAGAAGTGGGTTTCTTCAACTTTTAAAATTAATATTTTACCATACTTTTGGCATGTTTTATAGTTGGATCTGACAACTTAATACAAAATTCCCTTTCAAAATTTCACATTCGTTGAAATGTTATGTAAAATTAGAAACTATTAAATAATATGTTCAGGTGTATTTTTAAAATGTAAATGGTGGTGGTTTAATGGATTTCCTTGCTAATATCTATAATTCGCAAAACATAAAATTCAAAAAAATATACTAAATGTCTGTAATTGTAATATACTCTAAATAAATACTAAAAAATTTAAAATTAGAAGATTTGCATAAATCGTCCTGTAATCTAAATAACTTAATATATATTAAATTCTTGTAAGTGTATTTATCCGTAAAATAAAGAAAGCCTTGGTGACTGATTTTCGATCATCACTAACTGCTTTTATTACGATAAAAATTAAGTGATTCTTCCATGAACATAACCTTGTTTGGATTGCTATACTTCAAACACGAGGCTAATCCTCTGAATAATGACTTGAGAAGTCATTCCGGAAGGAATTCATCCAGTGCTTTTCCTACCACTTCTTGATGTTCTTGATATAAGCTTTTGCACGAGACGTAATCTGGCCCGTTAAAGTTTACTGAAAAAGAAAACTGAATCACTGCTGAATCTAGATTCAATATTATGATGAGGTTTATTCTTACATTTTCTTCAAGACGGAGATATTTACGGTACGCCATCATTAGATTTCTTCTCATGCGCCAAAACTAATAAATTATTTTCAAGTATATGACGAGAAAAAATGTCTACAAAGTATAGTTTTACAGGAAGACTTTTCTTTTATGCATCATATGATGATAAGGCAATGATAAAATAGTTAGAGCGATACATAGGACAATGCATAGGATTAATATTAAATATATATTTACAGATAATCTGAAAATCTATATATAGTACATTTTATAACTATTGAGATTGAATACAACAATAAATAGTAAGAAATAAGCTTTTTTTTATTTTTCCGTTTTTACCTATTCTTAAAATTGCCATTGTTTTTAGTTTTAAACTTATCTATGAAAAATGAAACACGTATAAAGTATTGCAATTCTTTTTAATGCTCTATAAATTTCCCACAACTAAAGTTAATGTTATATATACGTATATATGCTATTCATAGATTTTAGTTAGTGACTGCTAGATTTTACAATCACTAAAACAATATATGTGGACAACTGCATCTTTATTTTAGTTTATTTAATACAAAATAGCTACTTATATTATCCTGGAAATTTTTAATTCCAAAGTATAACATACTATATATATATTACGAATAAGATGAAACCACACATTACATTTGTAGTTCCAAAGTATTTGGGGCCTGACGATTCTGCTTTGGTTCTGCAAATTTTCCATTTGTATTCTTTTTTTTTCTCCCATGTTTCAATGTGGTAATTTTCTATTAAATTAAATTATATATATATATATATATAATACCATTAAAAGTAGACAAAATTTACCAATAAATTTTATCAATAAAACAATAAACCAAAACGAAGAATTTGAATAGAATTGAATTATATAAAAAAAAATAGTAAAACGAGTATATCTGAATAAATAAATAAATAAATAAAATAAAATGAATGCAAAGGAAATTTGTAGTCCACAGAGCAGAATCGTCAGGCCCCAATTGCTTTGGAACTACAAATGAAGTGTGCGGTTTCATCCATGTATTAGCCATGAAATAGCAAAATAATACGTAATTGGGGCTACCAGCACACAAAAACCACATTATTAAACAAGGAACATAGAAATAAATAGTTGAAAAAATGAAAATATACATATATTAAAACAATAGCGTGCAGCAAATAGTGTCAGTAACAAGAGTACAAATTAACCCTATTTATGCACGTGGAAATGATAAACATGACATTCATATGCAATTTCGATAAAAAGTATGAAAACAAGATATTGAGAAAAAAAGAAGAAACTTATCTGGTTATCCCCATTAATGTAGAGGACAGTGCTATAAAATTGTTAATAAATTATAAAAGCAGGATGCAATAGTTTACTATACGAGCTAAAACAGTATCACGTAGAAAAACCAGTTTGTTAGTAATTCAAGCAACGGATCTTAGCAGGAAGAGCAGGGTTGCTCTTTTTTTAAATTAGAATGCCATGCGCGCCAAATGGCGAAAAAAATTATCTGAAAAAGAAGAAACAAAAAAAAAATTGCCATGATTTATCCATAACGAACAAAAAAGATAAAGCTGAATGGAAATATAATTGAACCGGAGAAAATAACTAATGATCGATATATACATAAAATTAAATTAATAAAATAATTAAAATTAGAATTAGGTTATAACATTCATATTAACTTATAACTTAAAATACCATTTTGTTACTTTAATCAGTAACATTTATTGTGACTTTACATAGCATAAACTCATTATCTTAATATAGGATAATAAAAATTAAAAAAATAATAAAATAAAATAAAAATAAAAAAATAAATAAATAAATTAATTAATTAATAAAAATTAAAAATAAATAAATAATTATTAAAAAAATAAAAAAAAATAAATAAATAAATAAAAATAATAGTAATATTATTAATAATAATAATACCAAAAATTATATCAATAACATTAAAATTAATTTGATAATTAAAATATAACTATTTAACTATAGATAAAAATAAACAAATATCCATATATTGGTGTCAATTAAACTATTTAAAAATTATGTTAAAATAATGTAAAAATAAATAACCCACTCTCCCTTTTTTTTTTTTTTTTTTTTTTTTTTTAATTAATTAACCTTTGCGTTTTTATCCAGACAACACCACCCTCCTCCGCACTCTAACATCTACCCGCCCAACCGACCTATTTATATATTTTTTTATTACTTTTATAACATTTTTATTTTTTTATTATTTTTTATGTTTTATAATTTTTTATACATTTTTTACGCAAAGAATTAATTATAAGATCATGTAATAGCTAATTATAAGATCATGTAATCACTAATTATAAATTAAAGAATATATGAATTTTTTAGGATAACCATTATTTATAGCATCATAAACAAGCTTTTTAATATTAGTATTAAATAAATGGGAAGAACATAGACATTTTATTCTATATAAACGGTTAAGTATTATATTACGATATACAGAATTATGAAGACAAGATTTAAAATTAGTAAAGGTATTGACTTTAAAATTAAATTCTTTCCTTTTGTCATAAATATCAGTGATAAATTTGTTCTCTTTTAATATAATTTTAATATCTAAGAAACTGATTGTATTATTAAAAACTAAGTTTTTTGAAAGTTCTAGATTAGAAGGATAATCAACGGGGAATTGAGATGTACAGGTGTTATCAGTATCAATTAATATTACATCATCTATATATCTATATAAATGTATTTTATTATTTAAATAATGACGTTCATAGTAATATATGTATAAGTCAGATAATACACTAGATGTACTA
The DNA here is from genome assembly GCA_964019185.1 of Maratus speculifer. Taxonomy (NCBI): domain Eukaryota; kingdom Metazoa; phylum Arthropoda; class Arachnida; order Araneae; family Salticidae; genus Maratus; species Maratus speculifer. The sequence continues at coordinate 226,888,736 of OZ025293.1, forward strand.
CCACCTTGTGGTATACCAACATTTTGAATATATATATTGTTATCATGCATGATAAAATTATTATAGATAATGAAATTGGTTAAGGTATGAAAATAATCAGAATCGATATTATGTGATATATCCAACTCGTGTTGATATTTTTTAAAAAGCTCATTAATGATATTATGTAAATCCGATAAATTGATATTATTAAATAAATCTTTAAAATCATAAGTAGTGATATTGTTTATACATTTAAGATTTTTCATAATATAGACCAGTTCATAACTATTTTTTATGCAATGTGTATTATCACTTTTTTTTTGTAATGTTATATATTTGATTAAGAATGACTAATAGAAGTTTGTTAGCAGCATTATTATATGTATTGCAACCAATTGTAACAGTTCTGAATTTAACAGGATGCTTATGAAATTTGGGGATAAGGACTAGATAAGGATATTTAAAGTTAGTAGGGTTAATGTCTAATAATTTATAGAATCCTTTAATTTTACGATTATTGGCAAGTAAGTTATCATTAATTTTTTGGAATGTGTTATTATTAGATATACTAGATGCAAGCAGTTGATGATAATAAGATTTACAAATAATTGCATAATTATTTGGATATTTATCAACATAAGTTATTACAAAGTGTTGTTGTAATTTATTGATTTGCTTAATCAGATGTTGTGTATTTACATATTCTAGGTGTGAAATATTATATTTTAAGGACCAGGTTAATTTATCGATAACTAATATTTTCCATTGATTGAAATATTCAATGGGTTTATTATAATAAATTGCAATTTTATAAATAAATATATCTATATCATAGGTAAATTGTTTTATGATAGATTTAATGTTTAATTTGGATGAAATTCTGTACTTGGTCCCATAACCCATAATTCTTCTAAGTTGTAAATCATCTTCTAGATTAAGATTACCAGTAATAATATGTCCATGATCCTTATTTATATATTTTTGTAGAGAGGGGTCATTGCATTTACAGGGTAATATATATATATATATATATATATATATATGAATTTTTTATTTGTTTTTGCTTATGTACTTTCAGTGTAATTATATATATGTGTGTACCCACATACCTATATTTAGATATAGATTTAGACATAGATAGATAATTAGAGATAGATATAGAGGAGACTGGGACGCAAGTGGACATTACATTTTTCACTATCTATTATATGTTTTTTATTTAAAAAATACCAATGATGGTAGCACCTATAGGCATATTATAAAAAAAAATTTGAAGCTCTTCGACATTTTGTTTATCCTCAGGAGCCAAAACACTCTTTATTGGTCTCAAAAATAAAATCTCAGTTCCTTCTTGCTAAGATAATAACTTTGTTAAATTATTTATTTTTTTATGTTTTAACATTACTATAGATACAAGTAAATATTTTTTTTATTTTTTTCTTCTAAAATTGAGAAATGTTAATGATTTGCCATTTTAACTCTAGTGGGAATATGGGACACTTGTGAACAGTCTAGTTGAGGCAGATATGAACATTTCATCTGTTCCCCAATAATCATTCTATGATTCCGTTCCTTTCAGTTAAATTCGGGAGAAATAATGTCAGCTCCAATATCTATAATTTTCTTGAAATAGAAGACATTCCCGTCATGCAAAATTGATTTTGTATTGAGACTTCTACAAACATATCTGTCAGCAGATACATAAAAAGCAACAATCTCGTTTACGTTCAATTGTAATAGTATAAATAAATTTGATGTTTTCTAAAATGCATCAAGTTTTATGTATTATTTTATTTAACGAATTTCAATATAATTTTTTATGCGTCGTTAATACAAAAAGTATTACGTTAAGCAACTTTGCAAATTTTTCTATTTCATTTTTTCCAAACTTGCAGTTTTAGTGTACTTCCATTTCTAAAACAACTACGTTATTCTATGCTTTGAATATGGATATAATATTTTTAAAAAGTAAAATTTTTAATTCTATAACTACCGTAAAATCTCGATTAAAAGTCCCCCTCTCCCCTCTTTCAAAAGCTAAAGAAATTAAATTTGAAGAGAGCTTATAATCGGAAAACACTTTTTTATCCTTAATTTAGAGGTAAATAATGCAAATATAGGGGTGAGAATCGTTCGCATTTTGGCAGATATCCGATAAATATTATCTAAATGTCCTCTCCCTAAACCCCCCCTCAAATAAAAACCAGTAAGTAAAATTTAAATGCTTTAATTGTTTTTTCAAGTTTACTTCTTTATTTTTTTTTATTTTATTGCAACAATATTTTTCAATCAGTTAAATCCCCCCCCCCCCCCATTCTGCTTATCTTCATTTTATAATCTTTTGCTTAAACATATCAACCACAAACTAGAGAAATATACATATATATTTTCTTTATGGTTAATTTAACAGATAATATAACTAATGATTAAATGGTAACAAATGAATAAGATAATACGAAACTTGTCAAAGAATAAATTTCCCTTGTGTATACATGTGTGTGTATTCACAACTGCCCCAACTTTGGGGCACATGTGAACAATTTCTTGAATTTATAAAACTATTTAAAGAACTACGAAGAACTATAAAGGTAATTCTAAAAAAAATACCATATGTAATAAAAAAGTTTTGTTTACTATATTGAATAGTTTGTGTTTATAGAAATTAACCCAGCTATGAGAAAAAAGTATGTTTATGTGAACTGTTCACATGTGCTCCAGTCTCCCCTATAGATAAATATAGTGATAGATAGGTAAATAGATAGATTTAAAACCAGATAGTTGACAAGAAATTGGAAACAATTAGAATAAAATATAAGTATAATGATATTTGATAAAAATTTTAAAATTATACGGTTTTGTAAAAGCTCTAAAAATAAGTTTTTATTATCAATAATTACAGTGATTTGTTTATAGATTTCATGCGAAGATTTTAGGATTTACTAAGAACGTTTTTATTTTTTACGTTTAAATTTACAGTTTGTAAGTTACATTTTGTGGGTGAATATTAAACATTTTTTATATCAGTTGGAAGAAGTCAATTGGTATTTTGACTCCCTTTGATCACAAACTATTGGTTGCAAGGGGTCTCATGATGCCATATATTTAAATTACCAATCATAAAAAGTGATGCGTCGTATAAATTTTGTCTGAAAAGCTATCACAATTCATAATTCTTGCAAATGCCTCGGAGTGTAATATAGTATACAAAACAGCTTGGTGGTCTACATGCATAGTGTTTTTGATTTATATACTGTTTTTTCTCTTATAAGATAATTTTATCAGTTTCAGGTCCTTTTTTTCCATTTTGGGAGAAAAATTACATTTACATTTAAAAATTAAAAGCTGGTATCTAAATCGCAAAAATTGAAATTTATTAACATTTAACAAATAAGTTTTTTTTTTAATTGTATATATATATATATATATATACGTTTGGCGAAGATATCATAACAGGATTTAACAGATATAACAACTTTCTAGCCTTTTTATATTTTTTAATCATAAATTATTACTTTGCAAAGTAGCCTCAGTTTTAAATTTAAAGAGTGAAAGATATGTGTATTATACAATAACCAACAACGGTACAAAGAGATTACCCCCCCCCCCTCTTTTTGTGTTGCTTTATTACTAAATTGTTAAAAATAAATGGAGTAAAAATAAGAAGTATATATATATATATATATATATATATATATATATATATATATATATATATATATATATATATAAGAAAAATAATTGTTAATTTAAATACATGTTGATTAATAGGACTCCAGATCCGAACTGGTTAAAAGGTTAATTTTGGTACTTATAAACACATGATTGTGCCAATTTATCCAAATTAATATGTAGCCAGTTTATATTTTACACATTGTTACAGGTCGCAAAGCAGTTTTCATATACTTTATCGCACTAAATGGCATTTACAACCATTATGGATAAACATCACCCAGATAAGATATCACTTCTTTTTGGTTAAAAATTATCTGTTTATGTATTACAGTCCAATGTAACAATGAAAATGAAAAGAAAAAAACAAAAAATGTTTTTATATAAAAATTCTACTTTATAATGTATATACATAAGAATTAATTGCATAGTAAGATAAAAATACTTCGTTAAATTGAGAAAATAATCATATTATTATGAAAATTCATCTAGAACACGAGATTTAGAATTATTGAAACTCGGGATGCCTTTGATCGTAATGCATGAGTAATTATTTATAACATTAATTTGTTTAAATTTCTGTACTTTGAATCTTTGAAAGTTAATTAAAATACAAGATTAATTAAAATAGTATTAGAATGCTTACATTTGACTTATTCAAAAAATTGAATTAGGTGGATTAGGTCGAAATATTATAGTACGTGCAATACTGTGTATGCCACATTGACACTAATCAATGGATATATGGATACAGCCTGCCATCTTTTTGCTTCATTTTGGAAACAAAAGATTTTGGGCTTACATATCAACGATAATTTTCATAATTTTCAAGCTCTGTTTTTGAGACATTCACGAAAGTTGCTCTACACATTTATCTAACACATTATGCACATTATATTTTGATTGCATTCGATCATGAGCAGTGA
>OZ025293.1:226893412-226927412 GCA_964019185.1 Maratus speculifer
AACCTTATTTAGAAAACCTGCAATTTTTCATGCAATTTTTATTATTTTTTAATCCTTATCACAAGGTATTGTGTACAATGTTGTTTGTCATATTTTCTGAAGAGAATTTTTTTTTATATTAAGAATACTGTAAATTATAAGCAAAAAACTTGTCAAAATTCGGAACTGCTTTTATGAAATCCTTAATTTTTTAACGAGTATACATGCTTTCGTTATAACAATGAACACAATTTATTACAATAAGTCACTTAATCATAATCTGCAGTTTGAAAGGTTTTGCTACCTTAGTTTTGTCAAAGTTATCGAAAAGATATTCTTTCTTTTTCAGTTTGTTGACTTTCTCCTATGGGATTTATTTGTTTTTATCTGTTTCTACCTGTATTTATCTGTTTACATACCTAGAATTTCAATATAATTTCTCACGTACTTTTCTAGATATTTAGCAAAATATCTAAAATCACAAGTGACCAATCACCTTTGGCTATATAGTGTACAAACATATTTAATCTTAAAATAAGTTCATCAATATACTAGATTTCTTTTCACCTTCTCTACAATGCATGATTGTTGCACATTGCATCAGTAAGTTTTGAACTACCTAAATCTTAAAATTTAAAAGCTTCCAGTAATTTATTATGCTAAGAAAATTGTATTCTTGACTTTGTAAGGAAAAAAATTAATATTAATTAATTTTACACAATCTTACAATTTTTACCTTGCATAATTTTGTAGCAATTGATAAAGTTAAAGGAAACGTCCTTTTTTCTACAGTAAAATAACTGTAGCAGAAAATTGCATTGATGTTGATTCAGTGGTGTTTGATTGTGTTTTATAATTGTCTATATAATGTAAGAGTTAGTTCACATCATAAATTTTTCTTGAAAGATATATGACTGATATATTTGCTATTATAAATGAAACAGTTACATTGATATTTTGACTCAGATGATACATTGCAGTATTATAAACAATATGGCCAAAGGTGACCGGCCACTTGCGATGTTAGACATTTTGTTAAATATCTAGAAAACTACATGAGGAATTATTCTAAAACTCCAGATGTACGAAAGAATAGTACAGGTCATTCATTTCAGTGAAGATTTTTTACTGAAATCATATACTGGACCGTAAACAAATTGAAAAAGAAAAACGACGATCTTTTGGATAACCTTGACAAAACTAATGTAGCAAAAGCGTTCAAACTGCAGATTATAATTAGTAGTTTATTGTAGTGAACTGCATTCATTTTTATGCAAACACTTAATGCAAACTATATTTTGGTTGCTTTCACGCATGCGTAGCGAAACATTGTTTAGTATACCTGCTTATTTTTCATATAATTTTTATTATTTTTCAGTTTTTATTACAGGATATTATGTACAATGTTGTTTGTCATGTTTTTTGAAAAGAACATTTTTTATATTAAAAACTCTGCAAATTATAAGCAATAAACTTGGCCAAATTTGGGAATCTTTTTATAAAAATCTTAATTTCTCTACGAATATACATGCCATACTCATAAACATTAACACAGTTTATTAAAATAAGCCACTTAATCATACTCTGTAGTTTGAACGCTTCTGCTACATTTCCTTGAACAGGGTTTTCCAAAAGATTTTCTTTGTTTTTCAATTTGTTGATGGTTCCCAATGGGATTTTGGGACAAAATCTATATGTATGACCTGTTTAAATGCCTGGAGTTTCAGAATAATACCTCATGTATTTTTCCAGATATTTAACAAACGTCTAAAATCATAAGTGGCCGGTCAACTTTGGCCATATAGTATATATCTCGATCAACTGTCTTGACATAATTCCTGATTTGTAAACATTTTCAATAGCGCGCACACACACACCTATATCTACGTTTTGTCCGGTACGTAAATTCTCATTCTTTACTGTATGATAAATTAAAAGGTACCGTACACCGGGGAATGAGCGGGGCCGTCGCGAAACAAGTTTCTTCTCTAAGAGAAGAAACTTGTTTCACGACGGCCCCGGAATGAGTCACTTTGTTCCAACTCGCCGATAAAGCAATAATATATATAAGGTATTTGTACCCAATATGGACAATGCTCTCAATATGGACACCCCTAATATTTTTAAAAGTAACAATTTTGATAGAAAGATCGAGCTAGATGTTTATGAAGAAAAGCACTTTAAAAGATAATTAAGCCAGAAACATACAAAAAAGCGCGCTGTTCGCCATTTAGAAGGAAACTTGTTGTTTCGTGGTGTGCTGATCGTAATTACAGGTAAGTTTAAATTCTTATTAGATATTGTAAAATTACTTTAAATATTGAAAAAAAGGAGTGTTTTAGAAAGCTTTTAAAACATATTTTCGATTACTATTGCATATATTGCTTTAAAAAGTTTTCTTTTTATTTATTATAAAATTTAATAAAACTACTCCCGATTCCCAATATGGACAACTTATGTCCACAGTGGAAATACAACAGGTGAATCTCCAGACTCAGAAAAATAGAAAACTAAGCAAAACCAACTATATTATTTCATAATATTCTGTAGTAACTGGGGTGCTTTGCATTGGTCTTCGAAGAGCCACAATCGAAAATGACCCCCCGTTCTAAAGTGCATGTTCTGAATTTACTGTGTCCTACCCTCCCCCGCAATACTTTAAGATACATTTTTCTATCTCCTCTTCTCTGAAATTCCATAGAAGAGTGGCTCTTCCATACACCCTGTGTAGTAGATCAATAAGGAGGCACCTGTCCATAATAGGGACTGGTGGTTCCTTATATGGACATTTGCAAACTTTTTTTGCTTTTATCATTAAAATTAAACTGGAATAGTTTCAAGGTCGCTAATTTTAATAATGATAGTCAACAGTCCAAGGATCATGGTCATATGTATTTGGAGTTCTATCATGTGCACATTGGGGTGAAAAAAATAAATTTTCCTTAGGGTGTTCATATAAGGCACAGGTACCTTATATATACATATATATGTACATAGAATAAAATATTCACTCTGAAGTTTTCACTCTTTATGGTATCTTATATACATTTTTTTTTTAAATACATAGCATAGGTAGTTAAAACTATTTTTTAGCAATATTATAAATATTATGCGCTAAGGTAATTGCCACGTTACACATAACATTAGAGTATTGTCATCAAGATTTTTAGTATGTAGTTTTCTGATACCACTTCATAGGAAATTACATAATTATTAGTAATATATCGTCTAATCATCATATATTGGGATTTAGTATACTAATTGTGGATAATAATAGTTGATTAATCTTGTAATAATTATTTTAAATGTTAAATTTAATATCTTGATATACTTATATTTTTACATGCATTAAATTTTAAATATTTTTATCATGAATTAGAATTATATTATTAAGCCTATGAGAAAAGTTAGAATATTTATGAACATAATACTGAGAAGTCATTTGGTACAATTCTGCGGTAGATTATGTATGGGCATTTTTTACTTGTTCTTGACAAGTGATATAGGTGATGAATTATTTGTACTAATCGGTACTGTGAATTCCTGCAAACTAAAGTTTGTTCTGAGGGTTGAAATTATTAAGATTATGGATTTATTATTTTTTGGAGGTTTGAGTACTGCTTTTTCATTATCATTATGTACATAATGTATATGCTTACAATTTTAGGAATATTCAAGATCTAAATCTTTAGTAAATTATATTAGTCAAGATACTAGTTTACTTAATTTTTTTTTTTTTTTTTTACACTTTTTTCAAATATATTAATGCATTTTGTTGTTTTGACATTATATTATGGCAGTACATAGCAAAAATCTTGATCCTGGAAAGATACATAATGCATCTTTGCAACACAGTGCCTGGTAGAGAAACAACAACAAGGTTGTTTCTGGATCGCCATCCAGTTACCAATTATATGCTCCTCCTCCTCCATTATTTTTTCAGAAATGTTTAGATGTTAGATGTAAGACTTGTCCATTCGCATCTCAGTCACAAATTGTTTCAGATCCTCAGATATCTAATTTTTGTAAGACATTTAATGTAATTTATTGTATAATGTGTGACATATGCAATTTGAAATATATAGCTGAAACATCTGGTCCATTACATAAACGCATAAATAAACATCGATCAGATTCTAATAAAATTAAAGCAAAAAAATATAAAATCAACTGCTGAAATTCAGCATTTTCATAAACATAATTTTAAAAATACTACAATTGAAATAATACAAATAAAAAAAATAAATAAACAAATCTGAACGTCTTTATTTGGAGTCTTCATATATGAAATATTGTAACGCAATTTATCCACATGGACTTAATGGTGAAGTATTCAAAAGTTCAGTTAAAGTATTCTCCTCTATAAATAACACTACTGATTATTTTCCTATTTATCCTAGTTTAAATCATCAAATAAATCGTAAAACTACACGGAGCAGGAGAGGAAGATGTTCGTCAACTTTTATTGCTTCCAAAAAATCATAACTAAACAAATAAACAATCTGCATAATACTTATATAAAAAATTACAACTGGTTATAAATATGAAAATAACTATTTGCAATTAAAAAGAAACATATTGTACAATATTTAAATACATTTCTGAGTAAAACTTACTCTAAGCATTTCTCAGATTTTTTTTATGATCTTATTATGACTAGAGTTGATCTTTTCAATATAAATTTACTAAAAAAACCCTAAAACTCAAATTACTAATACTGAAATGGTAATAACTTTTTCTAATCAAATATTTTTTATAAAATCAATATAAATTCTATAATAAATGACAAAAACTGTAATTTTCCAATTAATAATATTCAAATATCAAAAACTTTTAAATATCTAATAACTATAGGAAGAAAGAAATTTAACTGTAATTCGTTCTCTAAAAATACTTCTGATTATAGCACTCTCTCCTGTAAATGCAATGACCTCTCTCTACAAAAATACATTAATAATGATCATGGACATATTATCTCTAGAAATCTAGATACTGTAGATGATTTTACGTTGAAAAAATTAATGGATTAGTCAGTACTAAGCACAGAATTCCATCCAAATTAAACATTAATTCTATAACAAAACTATTTACATATGATATAGATATATTTATTTATAAAATTGCAATGTTTTACAACAACAAACCTATTGAATATTTCAATCAATGAAAAATTTTGGTTATTGATAAATTAACTAAGGCTTTAAAATATAATATTTCACATCTGGTTTATATTAATACAAAGCATCTTTTCCAGCAAATCACTAAAAAAAAAAAAAAAAAAAAAAAAAAAAAAAACTTTGTAATTATTTATGTGAACAAATCTCCAAATAATTATGCAATTATATGTAAATCCTATTATCGTCAACTGCTTAAATCCAATTTATCCTCCAATAACTCATTCCAAAAAACTATTGATGACGTAATTGTAAACAATCGTAAAATGAGAGGTTATTATAAATTATTAGTCATTAACTCTACTAACTTTAAATATCTATTTCTAGTTTTTATACCCAAATTTCATAAGAATCCAATAAAATTTAGAACTGTTACAGTTGGTTGCAATACATATAATAATCCAGCCAATAAACTTCTGTTAAAAATTCTTAATCAAATATATACAATAACAAAAACCAGTGATAATACACGATGTATATGAATAACTATGAATTGGCCAATATTATGAATAATCTTAAATGTATAAAAAAAAAAAACTACATATGACTTCAAAGATTTTTTTTAATAATCTACATTTATTAAATCTACATAATGTAATAAATGCACTATTTAAAAAATATCAGCATGATTTGAATATATCAACAAACATTGATACTGATTATTTTCATACTTTAACGAAATTCACTATCTATAATAATTTTATAATGCAAGATAACATAATATATATACAAAAAGTCGGTCTACCACAAGGTGGTTGTACATCTAGTATATTATCAGATTTATATTTATATCATTATGAACGTAAATATATTAATACAGTTACATCAATATATTGATGATATAATTTTAATTGACCCTAATAATACCAGTATATCTCAATTTCCAGTAGATTATCCAGCTAATTTAGAAATTACAAAAAATCTGCAGTCGAATAATACCATTAACTTTTTAGATTTTAAAATTGTATTAAAAGAAAACAAATTAATAATTGATATACATGATAAAGGGAACGAATTCAATTTTAAAGTTAATACATTTACTAAATTTAAATCCTGTCTTCATAATTCTGTATATCGTAATATAATCCTTAATCATTTACATAGAATAAAATGTTTATGTTCTTCTCATCTAATTAATGCAAATATCAAAAAGCTAATTTATGATGCACTAAATAATGGTTTTTCTAAAAAATTCATATATTCTTTAATTTGCAATAAGTTATTTCATGATCTTAAAAATAACTAACACACTGCGTAAAAAAAGTAAACAAAAATATTAAAACATAAAAAATAACAAAAAATATAAAAAATGTAAAAAAATACAATATATATATATATATATATATATATAATAGGATGGTTGGGTGGGTAGATGTTAGAGCACGGAGGAGGGCGGTGTTGTCTGGATAATACGCAATGGATATTTAATATATATATTTAAAAAACTGAGAGAGGATAGGCAGTTGTTAAATTGCAAAACATTTTATAATGGATGTCCAATTGACGCTAATGTATGTATAATTGTATAGTTACATCAATTAATTATATTAATGTAATTTAATTAATTTCTATGATTAACTTGTACCTAACTTTTAACAAATTGGATACCTAAAATACAATTTCTAAGTGTAAAAATTGCATATATTAATTATCTATTTCTTATTTCTTATTTCCTCTTACTTTAAGACATTGAGTTTAGTTTAGCATAGTCGAATTAAATGATTTTGTTTTCAATTTTAATAGAGTAAACTATGGCGTATGGTATATTTTTTCTACTATCACATTACAAATGAGATCATTACATTTCTACATGGATGATAACCACATGTTTAAATCTTAACTTTTAAATTTTATACTTTCACTTAGTGTATTCGACCGATCTCTATAGTCTAGATTTAATATTCCATTTAAACCATTTTACTCATTAATTACGGCAATAATATGTAGAATATTTATATTTATTAAATTATCAAAAACTTTAAAAAAGTGATTTTTTATTTAAATTAAAAAAAAATAAGCTGTTCTAGAAGGTTTTGTTTTTATTTTTTAATTTAATTTTTAATACAAAGTATTGTGTCACCACATATATTACAGTACTATTCAGAACTGAAGAGATGTTTTCAAAGGTACTGTGTCCCCTTAAGTGTATATTGTTTAATTTAGCATTTTGCAAATTGAGTTTGGTTTTACCTAAGTTATTATTTTGTTTAATATTTCGCGCATGATTTTACTGGAGGAAACTTGGGGCTGGAAAAGTTATTTATACTTGATACTGTAAAAGGGTAAATACATTTTTTTTATTCCTTAGTATGCCTTCTTTACAAATCAATGAAATTTATAAATATTAATTTGCTATTAGATTGTACATTAACTTTATTCACAAACCGGCATTTTGAATTTAACTTTATTCACAAACCGGCATTTTGAATTTCAATTTGGGCGTGAGATTGCCTCGTAACGAAATCGCAACAAGTTTAATTAAATTATTATATTTAATTTATCAGAAAATAATTAATAAAACCAAACATTTAATGCAAATATAAATTCTGTGCTTGTATATACTGGTTGTCCATAATTAAACGACCCTACTTTAAAGTTGTTTACAACAAAACTATTGTTCATAAAGTTGTAACATTTTGTTCTAGACATAATAAAGAGATAAAATTTTGTTTAAACAAAAAAAAAAAAAAAAAAAAAAAAAAAAAAAAGTTTGAAATTTTGCCATCAGAGGGCGATTTTTAATAAATTACACATTTAGCATTATGATAGTTTAGAAACAGGTTGTCCATAATTAAGCGATTTTGTTTTAAATTTGTCTATATATACGAAACTATATTGTGAAATTTTGTGGAGGGCATAACAAAGGTACGAGAATTTGTTTAAGCGAGAAAAGAAAATAGGAAGCTGTTTTTAAACGAATTTCACATTTAGGATGCATTTACGATAGTTTGGAAAATTCTGTTATAACAAAACATGTTCTGCACGACGGTCATCATTTTCAGATACCATCTGGTATCGTAAAACAGTATGTTCCACTGTTGACCGCAATGTGTTCTGAAAAATGCTAGGAACATGTCGTGAAATGCTGTCTTTAGGATCAGGTTAAGTTAATAAATAAAATATCTAAGCTATCGTAATGGTAAATCTGTAATTTATTAAAAATCGAACTCTGTTGACAAATTTCTGAACATCTATTTATTTATTTTATTTTATTTTATTTATTGTGTTTTTGTTTAATCAAATTCCCATCCTATTATGTCTTTCACAAAATTTGACAACTTTATGAACAACAATTTTTTTATGTTGACAACTTTAAAGTAGAGTCGTCTAATTATGGACTACCTGTATGTATTATTAGGTAGCAGTAGTGTAAAAAGGAGAGTTCGATTGAGTGGGTGGTGGGTGGTGGGTGGAGGTGGAACCACCACCACCTCACAGAGAGAGGGAGCACCACCACCACCACCTGAAAGAGAAGCTTATCTGATGGAGAGTGTATCATACTATAGTAGGATGATGGGGGAGGGCTTAAAATTGAGGGGGCTTAAATTTTTTTTTTTAGGGTTTGAAACTTATGAGATTATACTGTAGTAGAGGGGTGGATGTTTGGAGTCTGTTAGAGTATGATAGGATTTTTTGAGAGAGAGAGAGAGAGGGGAGGGCTTATTTTTTAGGAGGGGCTTAAAATTGAGGGGGGCTTAAATTTTTTTGGGAATTCAAATTAGAGTAGAGATTGAAATCAACTTAGAGTAGGAAAGATATTTGAAAATGGGTGAAGGATGTTTTGACTCTGTTAGAGTATGATGTGATTTTAGGAAAGGGGGGAGGGCTTAATTTTTAGGGGGGGCTTATTTTTCTGAAAGGCTTAAATGTATTTTTTTTTCTTTAAGATTGGAATCAACTTAGAGTAGGAAGGAAATTTGAACATATCGTAAAATATGTTATAGTATGATGAGATTTTAGGAAAGGGGGGAGGGCTTAATTTTTAGGGGGCTTATTTTTCTGAAAGGCTTAAATGTATTTTTTTTGCGGAGTTTAAATTAAAGTAGAGATTGAAATCAACTTAGAGTAGGAAGGAAATTTGAACATATCGTAAAATATGTTATAGTAAGATGAGATTTTAGGAAAGGGGGGGTGGACTTAATTTTTAGAGGGGGCTTATTTTTAGGAGGAGCTTAAATGTATTTTTTTTCTTAAAGATTGGAATCAACTTAGAGTAGGAAGGAAATTTGAACATATCGTAAAATATGTTACAGTAAGATGAGATTTTAGGAAAGGGGAGGGCTTAATTTTTAGAGGGGCTTAATTTTTAAGGGGCTTAATTTTTTTTATTTAGGATCTGAAGCTTATAATATCATACTATAGCAAAGGGGTAACCTCCTCATTTTCCAAACTACACCCCCCCCCGGAAGATTTTTATTTGGGTGCTGCCCTCTGTTGGATCGAATTTGCGTTGAAAATTAATAATTTTAAAAAATTGAGTCTGATCAATTAAGCATTGCTCATCACGCCTGTGAGATAATTGAGTATTGCGATAAGGAGGAAGGTGAGTCTGCTTAATTAAACATTAATCACAATTGCCCATTGCTTATCCCGCCTGTGGTCGCATAATGTCTTATATTACAATCGAATCATCTCTAACTTAAAATAGTATGTTATCAACACGTATTCACTGCCTTGCACAAACATCCGGTAACCAAACAATTTTAACAGGAACTAGCTGATATAAGAAAAATAACAACTAAGATTACATTTCACATATTTACAAATAACAAGAAAGAGAACTTTGTTTGATGTTTCAACTAAGCTTTTTAAAACGACAATTTAATTTCATTAAACCATTACATATGTTTTTTTTTTGGAGGTTCTCTGTTTTATACAATTTACATTAACGTTAGAGCAACAATGAAAATATTTTTAACTTTACTTTACCTAAACCTTGATTTTTACACCATTCAAAATATATAAACTACTTCATTATTAATTATTTTTCGATGTACAGTTCTAATAAACGGTTAATTGCCATGCATTTATTTTAGTAAGTTTGCTGTATTCACATAAAAAATGTTTTTACAAGTTATCATCTATTAGCCGATAACGACAAACTTAAGCAATGTATTACTTTAGTATAGTATTGTTTTATCACTGTGCTGAAAATAAGTGATTCCTTTTTCCGTTAATTTTCACATGAATTTTCTAATCAATTAGTAAAAAATTACAACAGCATGATAAACACCAGATAACATCGAGCCTTTCTTATCAAATACCATCATATTATCAGATCACTTTGTAAACCAATCCTATTATTTTTTTAAAAACAGTAGCGCCTCCTAGAATTTAATAGATTTTTATGAATCTGTAGAAATTTATCACACTGTTTATTGTTTTTTTGTTATATGAAGATATTAAGCGCGGTTCTTTAAGTGAGTGCTGTACAAGAAATTTCTTACTTCATGAATATGGAATCGGATTTACCCAGTCAAGAGGTGCAAGTTTCGAATAGTGAAAGATCACCCTCTTCATCAACCCAACCATCCTTTTCTTGTAATCAATGTCAAGAATGCTTCTCTAGAAAGATTGCGTTAACCAGACATCAAAGATCCCACTTGGATAAAAAGCCCTTTAAATGTGAAACTTTCATTCAAAGTACTGATTTAAAACGACATAGTGTTACTCATTCCAAGACACCCATTTTATATAAATGTGATCAATGTGCAATGGAATTTTATAGAAAGTATTCGTTAAGAATTCACAAGAGATTTCATAAGACATATAAATGCAATGAATGTTCACTAGAACTCTCTAAAAAATATTTGTTAAAAATTCACAAGAGATCTCATAAGAAGTTTCATGTTTGTGAAAAATGTTCTAACTCGTTTCTATCAAAGTCTGCTTTAACTAAACATAAAAAAAGTCATCATCAAAAGGAATATAAATGTAAACACTGTGGTGTTATATTTTACTCTGATATCGATTTTTTATTTCACAAAAAAGTTCATTACAGGAATTTCGAATGCAAACACTGTAACAAAACATTTAATGTTGACACCAAGTTTATTCAACATTTGATTAAAATGCATAAGTGAAAAAATGCAAACTTTGTCAAATCATGTGAACTGGTTAATTTTCTGTACAGTTTTTAATTTTTTTGTATTTTTATCATTATCGAGAATGATGAATAAATAATGTGTAAATGAAAAAAACTTTAGTCTTGTATTTTTGTTATAACAATTCATAAATTTTAATAATTATTTCATGATATTGTAAAAAATTTTCTTAAATTTTAACATTTAGAAAAAAGGTTCCTATCAATTAAAATACTGAATTTGTTTTTATATTGAATTAATTTTCAAATACTTTTAATTTATTAGAATTATTTACCAAGTTTAATTTATCATTTATATTAGCAATTGTTATTCACATAATCATGATGGATATTACCTAGTGTTGCCACAAAAATTTTCAAAAAGAACGAAACTGTTAACATTGTGTATCATTAACCACTCAGATTAAAACTTTTACCTAGTGTTGCCACAAAATTTTTCAAAAAGAGCGAAACTGATAACATTATTTATCATATACTTACTTAAATTTAAACCTTGTGTTGCCACAAAGTTCTTCAAAAAATAGTAAAACCATTGACTTAATATATAAACTACCATTTATGTACAAAGACTGTTTTTTTAGATTATTAAAAAATGGTTGACTAAAACTTATGGCATTACTAATTTTTTTAATGTTTAACTGTAACCGACGCTGATTTTTTTAACATATATTAGGATATGTGTTGTTTTTAAGCATTCAGTTTGCAAGTGATTTCCGTTTGAATTTCATCAGCGGCTATCCTTATTTTTTGAAAATGGATTCTGTAGTAAATTTGTTAAAAAGACCTCTCGACGAAGTAGTTTCTTCTCCAAAGTATCAACGTTTAGAAGACTGTAATGAACCTACTTATGTGAATGAATTAAACTTACCGAGATTAGAAGTTCCCAATGCATTGAACACTAACAATGAGACGATATCATGTGATTATCCACTGAATGTGAAATCTGAGATTAATACGAATTTTTTTAACTTAATTTCCCAAGACGAATATTTTCAAGAACCCACTACTAGATGCGAAGAGACTGTGTTCCAAGCAATCAACCTTTCCCAAGCAAGTGATGAAAGCCAATCCACCACTTCACGAACTAAAAGGGGCAAATCTTGTAATCGTGTTATATTTCGAGAAGAACTCAGTGATTGTATCTTCTTAATTTTAAAACTGTATAACAGACAATTTTATATACATATTCAAGAGTTTAAACGCAGTGGGCTTACTAATGAAGAAATTGTAACGAAAAATGCAATTTTTATGGATGTTAACAGTTGGTACGAATTTTGCAATAAAATTTTTCCATTTAATTTGAAGTATAAAAGTTCCTCGTTTGTTGCTAATAATATGATATTAGTGTTAAATTTTAATAATTCTATCATGCGAATTAAACATTTAAAGAATTATTCTCACATTGACTTGAACGAGTATCAGTTAGAAAAGTTAAAAATAAAAGCCTTTGATCTGAATAAAGAACTTCTTCAGCATATATATGTAAAGCATTTACCAAACTTAATAAGACAGAAATGTATCGTTAGTCACACATCTTTAGAAAATGAACGCATGTGCCAACATAAACTTTTAACGTGTATTGAAAATAGTATATCGAGTATACTAAAGCGCATTTTTGAATGCAATGGATGTATTTTTAACCACGAATCTGTAATCTTTCATCCCTGTTTGATATTAAATAATCGACAAAAATTTGAACAAATGGGAGAAATGTTATTAACTCTAATAGATTTCGACTTTGTTATTTCCTCGTTTTTAAACGAAGTAGATTGTATTAGTGAAAACTTCTTATCTAATATTAATGTAGAAACCATTCAAAACGAATTGTTTAAAATAATGAAATAAAATGTTTTACTATTCTCTTTAATATGTGTGTTTAATTATTTTCAAAATGTATGTTTATTTCGTTTAGCTTTTTCAAAACATTTATAAATTGTTTCAATTTGTATGTGTATAAAAAAAGAAACACTTCATTATTAATAAAAAATATATTAACTATCTTAAATAAATAAATTAATAATAATCTTAATATTTTAATTCATTCTTTTCAAAAATTAGAAAGTTAAAAAATTAATAAAAATTAATAAGTTAAAAAAACTTTATACAAAAATTAATATTAATAGAAATTTTTTTCAAATGTTTAAAATATATTTTGAAAATTTTAAAATGTATTACAACTTATCAAAATTGAGTTTACTGATTTATATGAGTATGTATATTATTTTCACTCTATTATATTACTGTAACATTACAACAGATTCATAGTTAATGACATATAAACATTAGGATGTATATAAAAGCAATAGATTAATATACTCTCTTGTTTTATTAAAAATAAAATAACTTCATAAAAATGTTAAAAAAATAAAAAGTTTATGAAAAGTTTAAAAAATAATTCATAAGATTAAAAAAAAGTATTTCATAAATTAATAAAATATATTTCATAAGTTAAAAAAAAAAAATCACAAATTAAAAAATATATTTCATAAGTTTACAAATAAAAAAAAAAAAAAAAAAAAAAAAAAAAAAAATTATAACATAAAAAGTTTTATCGAAAAAAAAAAAAAAGTAACAAAAAGTTTTATCGAAAAAAAAAGTTTTAACAAAAAAAAAAAAAAAGTATTATAAAAAGTGTTTTAAAAAGTTTTAACAGAAAAAAAAAAACTTTTCACAAAAAATAATATCAATAGAATTTTTTTTCAAATGTTTAAAATATATATATTTTGCAAAAGTTAAAATGAGTTTTCTGATTTATGTATATTATTTTCACTCTATTATCTTACTGTAACATTGCAATTCATTCAGAGTTAAACATATAAACATTAGGATGTGTATAAAACCAATGCATTAATATACTATCTTGTTATTAAAAGATAAAATAATTTCATAAAAATATTTTCAAAATTAAAAAAATGCTTCATAAGTTTACAAAAAATAAAAACTTTACGAAAAAGTTTAAAAAATAATTCATAAGATTAAAAAAAGTATTTCATAAATTAATAAAATATATTTCATAAGTTAAAAAAAAAAAAATCATAAGTTAAAAGTTATTTCAACAGTTCTTTAATAATTTAAAAAAAAAAAAACTTTATAGAAAAAATAATATCAATAGAAATTTAATGTTTAAAATTTATTTCACAAAAGTTAAAATGTATTACATCTTATCAAAAATGAGTTTACTGATTTATATATGCATGTACATTATTTTCACTGTATTATCTTACTGCAACATACATTTATAGTTAACATACATTTATAGTTAACATACATTTATAGTTTAACACATATAAACATTAGGATGTGTATAAAAGCAACGCATTAATATGCTATCTTGTTTTATTAAAAGATAAAATAACTTCATAAAAATCTTTTCAAAATTAAAAAAAGTTTCATAAGTTTACAAAAAATAAAACTTTGTGAAAAAGTTTAAAAAATATTTCATAAGATTTAAAAAAAATGTATCTATGTATATTTCACAAGTTTAAAAAAAAAATAAATGTTTAAAAAATGATTTACAAGTTAAAAAAAAAAAAAAAAAAAAAATTACAACTTATCAAAAAATGAGTTTACCGATTTACTGATTTATGTGTGTATGTTATTTACATCATATTATCTTACTACCAACATTTCAGAACGTTCTTAGTTAAACACTTATAAACATCAGCAAATGTATAAAAGCAGTTGATACTTTCCTGTTTTTATTAAAAGTCATACTAACTTTATAAAAATGTTTTCAAATAATATTAAAAAAAGCTGTTAAGTTATTAGATTCTCCTCTTTAATTGCATCTCATTGATAAGTTTTAATCATCCATCCAACCATGCAACTGTTTTCACAATCAACTATTATGTGAGTTAGGATTTCATTGATAAGTTTTAATCAACCAACCAACCAACATTTTACCTAACCAACTATTTATTTTCCCTAGCAATCAGCTATTTATTTACCCTACTAACCAAAAAGCTTTTATTGACACATGAACAAAATTTTAAGATGCAAGACTCGTCCTTTTTAATCGAAAAAACAATGACTTATATTATATATTTTTTTTCCTTACTTAAATGAAACCTTCGCATGTGCACGGTAAAACTTGGAAAAATTCATTTAATACACAAATTTAAAGTTAACAGACAAGATCTTCACACTTCTTTTAGTATTGTACTAACATTTTACCAAATATCTTTAGAACTCAACAAGGTTTTAAATAATTATTTTAATAAAAATTGTCATTTGTGAGTAACATTATTGAACTAACTTGGAAAAATTAACTTGCCAAAACAGGTTTTCGCTGTTCCAACTTAGTAATATTCATAAGTTTATATGTTAATCACCCTGTTTGGTTATGTCCCAGCATGGCTTTATAAAATATATCTTAAAAAACCTTTAATATTAATGTTTAAAAATATGCAGTAAGTCTTTTATAGATAATTATTTTCACTTCTTTTATTTAAAAATATTTTTAAATAAAATTAATACAGTTGCCAATTTATCTGTGTGTTATGAAATGTGCATGCAAAACTTTTAATTATAATTTTCACATTTTTAGTATTTCAAATTATTGTTTTCAAGGTGTACTAAAATTTGGAAAAATATTTAATTTTCATGCATAATTAAAATAAAATAGTTTAATAATAAAGACACATTTAACATTCTTTACTCACCATCGCAAAACCACGTCCAACGCAGTCAAATGTTTGGGAAGAAATGAAAAATTCAAAGTCCTTATCAGAAAACGTTATCAGATAACTATATCAGAAGACCTGTGACGTCAAAGAACATGTATCATCAACTGATCACGTGATGTATACCACGTGACTAATGCTTTGTTTTCTAGATTGATTCTTATAAACATTCATTTATTAAATAATTTAATCATTCTTTTAATTATTAATTAATTAATTCACTAGTTTAAAACAAATGCTGATTGTAACTAATATCTGTGATATCATGTTTTGTTAAACTTTTAACAAAGAATTAATTAATTAATAATTAATAGAATGATTAAATTATTTAATAAATGAATGTTTATAAGAATCAATCTAGAAAACAAAGCATTAGTCACGTGGTATACATCACGTGATCAGTTGATGATACATGTTCTTTGACGTCACAGGTCTTCTGATATAGTTATCTGATAACGTTTTCTGATAAGGACTTTGAATTTTTCATTTCTTCCCAAACATTTGACTGCGTTGGACGTGGTTTTGCGATGGTGAGTAAAGAATGTTAAATGTGTCTTTATTATTAAACTATTTTATTTTAATTATGCATGAAAATTAAATATTTTTCCAAATTTTAGTACACCTTGAAAACAATAATTTGAAATACTAAAAATGTGAAAATTATAATTAAAAGTTTTGCATGCACATTTCATAACACACAGATAAATTGGCAACTGTATTAATTTTATTTAAAAATATTTTTAAATAAAAGAAGTGAAAATAATTATCTATAAAAGACTTACTGCATATTTTTAAACATTAATATTAAAGGTTTTTTAAGATATATTTTATAAAGCCATGCTGGGACATAACCAAACAGGGTGATTAACATACAAACTTATAAATATTACTAAGTTGGAACAGCGAAAACCTGTTTTGCCAAGTTAATTTTTCCAAGTTAGTTCAATAATGTTACTCACAAATGACAATTTTTATTAAAATAATTATTTAAAACCTTGTTGAGTTCTAAAGATATTTGGTAAAATGTTAGTACAATACTAAAAGAAGTGTGAAGATCTTGTCTGTTAACTTTAAATTTGTGTATTAAGTGAATTTTTCCAAGTTTTACCGTGCACATGCGAAGGTTTCATTTAAGTAAGGAAAAAAAATATATAATATAAGTCATTGTTTTTTCGATTAAAAAGGACGAGTCTTGCATCTTAAAATTTTGTTCATGTGTCAATAAAAGCTTTTTGGTTAGTAGGGTAAATAAATAGCTGATTGCTAGGGAAAATAAATAGTTGGTTAGGTAAAATGTTGGTTGGTTGGTTGATTAAAACTTATCAATGAAATCCTAACTCACATAATAGTTGATTGTGAAAACAGTTGCATGGTTGGATGGATGATTAAAACTTATCAATGAGATGCAATTAAAGAGGAGAATCTAATAACTTAACAGCTTTTTTTAATATTATTTGAAAACATTTTTATAAAGTTAGTATGACTTTTAATAAAAACAGGAAAGTATCAACTGCTTTTATACATTTGCTGATGTTTATAAGTGTTTAACTAAGAACGTTCTGAAATGTTGGTAGTAAGATAATATGATGTAAATAACATACACACATAAATCAGTAAATCGGTAAACTCATTTTTTGATAAGTTGTAATTTTTTTTTTTTTTTTTTTTTTTTTTTTTTTAACTTGTAAATCATTTTTTAAACATTTATTTTTTTTTAAACTTGTGAAATATACATAGATACATTTTTTTTAAATCTTATGAAATATTTTTTAAACTTTTTCACAAAGTTTTATTTTTTGTAAACTTATGAAACTTTTTTTAATTTTGAAAAGATTTTTATGAAGTTATTTTATCTTTTAATAAAACAAGATAGCATATTAATGCGTTGCTTTTATACACATCCTAATGTTTATATGTGTTAAACTATAAATGTATGTTAACTATAAATGTATGTTAACTATAAATGTATGTTGCAGTAAGATAATACAGTGAAAATAATGTACATGCATATATAAATCAGTAAACTCATTTTTGATAAGATGTAATACATTTTAACTTTTGTGAAATAAATTTTAAACATTAAATTTCTATTGATATTATTTTTTCTATAAAGTTTTTTTTTTTTAAATTATTAAAGAACTGTTGAAATAACTTTTAACTTATGATTTTTTTTTTTTTAACTTATGAAATATATTTTATTAATTTATGAAATACTTTTTTTAATCTTATGAATTATTTTTTAAACTTTTTCGTAAAGTTTTTATTTTTTGTAAACTTATGAAGCATTTTTTTAATTTTGAAAATATTTTTATGAAATTATTTTATCTTTTAATAACAAGATAGTATATTAATGCATTGGTTTTATACACATCCTAATATTTATATGTTTAACTCTGAATGAATTGCAATGTTACAGTAAGATAATAGAGTGAAAATAATATACATAAATCAGAAAACTCATTTTAACTTTTGCAAAATATATATATTTTAAACATTTGAAAAAAAATTCTATTGATATTATTTTTTGTGAAAAGTTTTTTTTTCTGTTAAAACTTTTTAAAACACTTTTTATAATACTTTTTTTTTTTTTTTTTTTTTTGTTAAAACTTTTTTTTTCGATAAAACTTTTTGTTACTTTTTTTTTTTTTTTTCGATAAAACTTTTTATGTTATAATTTTTTTTTTTTTTTTTTTTTTTTTGTAAACTTATGAAATATATTTTTTAATTTGTGATTTTTTTTTTTTTAACTTATGAAATATATTTTATTAATTTATGAAATACTTTTTTTTAATCTTATGAATTATTTTTTAAACTTTTCATAAACTTTTTATTTTTTTAACATTTTTATGAAGTTATTTTATTTTTAATAAAACAAGAGAGTATATTAATCTATTGCTTTTATATACATCCTAATGTTTATATGTCATTAACTATGAATCTGTTGTAATGTTACAGTAATATAATAGAGTGAAAATAATATACATACTCATATAAATCAGTAAACTCAATTTTGATAAGTTGTAATACATTTTAAAATTTTCAAAATATATTTTAAACATTTGAAAAAAAATTTCTATTAATATTAATTTTTGTATAAAGTTTTTTTAACTTATTAATTTTTATTAATTTTTTAACTTTCTAATTTTTGAAAAGAATGAATTAAAATATTAAGATTATTATTAATTTATTTATTTAAGATAGTTAATATATTTTTTATTAATAATGAAGTGTTTCTTTTTTTATACACATACAAATTGAAACAATTTATAAATGTTTTGAAAAAGCTAAACGAAATAAACATACATTTTGAAAATAATTAAACACACATATTAAAGAGAATAGTAAAACATTTTATTTCATTATTTTAAACAATTCGTTTTGAATGGTTTCTACATTAATATTAGATAAGAAGTTTTCACTAATACAATCTACTTCGTTTAAAAACGAGGAAATAACAAAGTCGAAATCTATTAGAGTTAATAACATTTCTCCCATTTGTTCAAATTTTTGTCGATTATTTAATATCAAACAGGGATGAAAGATTACAGATTCGTGGTTAAAAATACATCCATTGCATTCAAAAATGCGCTTTAGTATACTCGATATACTATTTTCAATACACGTTAAAAGTTTATGTTGGCACATGCGTTCATTTTCTAAAGATGTGTGACTAACGATACATTTCTGTCTTATTAAGTTTGGTAAATGCTTTACATATATATGCTGAAGAAGTTCTTTATTCAGATCAAAGGCTTTTATTTTTAACTTTTCTAACTGATACTCGTTCAAGTCAATGTGAGAATAATTCTTTAAATGTTTAATTCGCATGATAGAATTATTAAAATTTAACACTAATATCATATTATTAGCAACAAACGAGGAACTTTTATACTTCAAATTAAATGGAAAAATTTTATTGCAAAATTCGTACCAACTGTTAACATCCATAAAAATTGCATTTTTCGTTACAATTTCTTCATTAGTAAGCCCACTGCGTTTAAACTCTTGAATATGTATATAAAATTGTCTGTTATACAGTTTTAAAATTAAGAAGATACAATCACTGAGTTCTTCTCGAAATATAACACGATTACAAGATTTGCCCCTTTTAGTTCGTGAAGTGGTGGATTGGCTTTCATCACTTGCTTGGGAAAGGTTGATTGCTTGGAACACAGTCTCTTCGCATCTAGTAGTGGGTTCTTGAAAATATTCGTCTTGGGAAATTAAGTTAAAAAAATTCGTATTAATCTCAGATTTCACATTCAGTGGATAATCACATGATATCGTCTCATTGTTAGTGTTCAATGCATTGGGAACTTCTAATCTCGGTAAGTTTAATTCATTCACATAAGTAGGTTCATTACAGTCTTCTAAACGTTGATACTTTGGAGAAGAAACTACTTCGTCGAGAGGTCTTTTTAACAAATTTACTACAGAATCCATTTTCAAAAAATAAGGATAACCGCTGATGAAATTCAAACGGAAATCACTTGCAAACTGAATGCTTAAAAACAACACATATCCTAATATATGTTAAAAAAATCAGCGTTGGTTACAGTTAAACATTAAAAAAATTAGTAATGCCATAAGTTTTAGTCAATCATTTTTTAATAATCTAAAAAAACAGTCTTTGTACATAAATGGTAGTTTATATATTAAGTCAATGGTTTTACTATTTTTTGAAGAACTTTGTGGCAACACAAGGTTTAAATTTAAGTAAGTATATGATAAATAATGTTATCAGTTTCGCTCTTTTTGAAAAATTTTGTGGCAACACTAGGTAAAAGTTTTAATCTGAGTGGTTAATGATACACAATGTTAACAGTTTCGTTCTTTTTGAAAATTTTTGTGGCAACACTAGGTAATATCCATCATGATTATGTGAATAACAATTGCTAATATAAATGATAAATTAAACTTGGTAAATAATTCTAATAAATTAAAAGTATTTGAAAATTAATTCAATATAAAAACAAATTCAGTATTTTAATTGACAGGAACCTTTTTTCTAAATGTTAAAATTTAAGAAAATTTTTTACAATATCATGAAATAATTATTAAAATTTATGAATTGTTATAACAAAAATACAAGACTAAAGCTTTTTTCATTTACACATTATTTATTCATCATTCTCGATAATGATAAAAATACAAAAAAATTAAAAACTGTACAGAAAATTAACCAGTTCACATGATTTGACAAAGTTTGCATTTTTTCACTTATGCATTTTAATCAAATGTTGAATAAACTTGGTGTCAACATTAAATGTTTTGTTACAGTGTTTGCATTCGAAATTCCTGTAATGAACTTTTTTGTGAAATAAAAAATCGATATCAGAGTAAAATATAACACCACAGTGTTTACATTTATATTCCTTTTGATGATGACTTTTTTTATGTTTAGTTAAAGCAGACTTTGATAGAAACGAGTTAGAACATTTTTCACAAACATGAAACTTCTTATGAGATCTCTTGTGAATTTTTAACAAATATTTTTTAGAGAGTTCTAGTGAACATTCATTGCATTTATATTTCTTATGAAATCTCTTGTGAATTCTTAACGAATACTTTCTATAAAATTCCATTGCACATTGATCACATTTATATAAAATGGGTGTCTTGGAATGAGTAACACTATGTCGTTTTAAATCAGTACTTTGAATGAAAGTTTCACATTTAAAGGGCTTTTTATCCAAGTGGGATCTTTGATGTCTGGTTAACGCAATCTTTCTAGAGAAGCATTCTTGACATTGATTACAAGAAAAGGATGGTTGGGTTGATGAAGAGGGTGATCTTTCACTATTCGAAACTTGCACCTCTTGACTGGGTAAATCCGATTCCATATTCATGAAGTAAGAAATTTCTTGTACAGCACTCACTTAAAGAACCGCGCTTAATATCTTCATATAACAAAAAAACAATAAACAGTGTGATAAATTTCTACAGATTCATAAAAATCTATTAAATTCTAGGAGGCGCTACTGTTTTTAAAAAAATAATAGGATTGGTTTACAAAGTGATCTGATAATATGATGGTATTTGATAAGAAAGGCTCGATGTTATCTGGTGTTTATCATGCTGTTGTAATTTTTTACTAATTGATTAGAAAATTCATGTGAAAATTAACGGAAAAAGAATCACTTATTTTCAGCACAGTGATAAAACAATACTATACTAAAGTAATACATTGCTTAAGTTTGTCGTTATCGGCTAAAAGATGATAACTTGTAAAAACATTTTTTATGTGAATACAGCAAACTTACTAAAATAAATGCATGGCAATTAACCGTTTATTAGAACTGTACATCGAAAAATAATTAATAATGAAGTAGTTTATATATTTTGAATGGTGTAAAAATCAAGGTTTAGGTAAAGTAAAGTTAAAAATATTTTCATTGTTGCTCTAACGTTAATGTAAATTGTATAAAACAGAGAACCTCCAAAAAAAAACATATGTAATGGTTTAATGAAATTAAATTGTCGTTTTAAAAAGCTTAGTTGAAACATCAAACAAAGTTCTCTTTCTTGTTATTTGTAAATATGTGAAATGTAATCTTAGTTGTTATTTTTCTTATATCAGCTAGTTCCTGTTAAAATTGTTTGGTTACCGGATGTTTGTGCAAGGCAGTGAATACGTGTTGATAACATACTATTTTAAGTTAGAGATGATTCGATTGTAATATAAGACATTATGCGACCACAGGCGGGATAAGCAATGGGCAATTGTGATTAATGTTTAATTAAGCAGACTCACCTTCCTCCTTATCGCAATACTCAATTATCTCACAGGCGTGATGAGCAATGCTTAATTGATCAGACTCAATTTTTTAAAATTATTAATTTTCAACGCAAATTCGATCCAACAGAGGGCAGCACCCAAATAAAAATCTTCCGGGGGGGGGGGTGAAGTTTGGAAAATGAGGAGGTTACCCCTTTGCTATAGTATGATATTATAAGCTTCAGATCCTAAATAAAAAAAATTAAGCCCCTTAAAAATTAAGCCCCTCTAAAAATTAAGCCCTCCCCTTTCCTAAAATCTCATCTTACTGTAACATATTTTACGATATGTTCAAATTTCCTTCCTACTCTAAGTTGATTCCAATCTTTAAGAAAAAAAATACATTTAAGCTCCTCCTAAAAATAAGCCCCCTCTAAAAATTAAGTCCACCCCCCCTTTCCTAAAATCTCATCTTACTATAACATATTTTACGATATGTTCAAATTTCCTTCCTACTCTAAGTTGATTTCAATCTCTACTTTAATTTAAACTCCGCAAAAAAAATACATTTAAGCCTTTCAGAAAAATAAGCCCCCTAAAAATTAAGCCCTCCCCCCTTTCCTAAAATCTCATCATACTATAACATATTTTACGATATGTTCAAATTTCCTTCCTACTCTAAGTTGATTCCAATCTTAAAGAAAAAAAAATACATTTAAGCCTTTCAGAAAAATAAGCCCCCCCCTAAAAATTAAGCCCTCCCCCCTTTCCTAAAATCACATCATACTCTAACAGAGTCAAAACATCCTTCACCCATTTTCAAAAATCTTTCCTACTCTAAGTTGATTTCAATCTCTACTCTAATTTGAATTCCCAAAAAAATTTAAGCCCCCCTCAATTTTAAGCCCCTCCTAAAAAATAAGCCCTCCCCTCTCTCTCTCTCTCTCAAAAAATCCTATCATACTCTAACAGACTCCAAACATCCACCCCTCTACTACAGTATAATCTCATAAGTTTCAAACCCTAAAAAAAAAAATTTAAGCCCCCTCAATTTTAAGCCCTCCCCCATCATCCTACTATAGTATGATACACTCTCCATCAGATAAGCTTCTCTTTCAGGTGGTGGTGGTGGTGCTCCCTCTCTCTGTGAGGTGGTGGTGGTTCCACCTCCACCCACCACCCACCACCCACTCAATCGAACTCTCCTTTTTACACTACTTGTAGCTTTCATTACAAAAAGTAAAAAACTACCTATTGCAGCCGTCCGGAGGAAAGCACTTCCAGAAAATTTTGTTACATTTTCACCGATCATGACCCCCAGACCCCAAAACCACCCTCCGTTCAAATGTTGACATATATATATATATATATATATATATATATATATATATATATATATATATATATATATATATATATATATACAGGGTGTTTCTAAATTCATGGTCCAAACTTTAAGGGGTGATAGTACACATCAAGACAAACAATATTTAAATAGGAAACCAAGGGTCCCAAAGTCTTCCGAAGGAGATAGGCGCCATTAAAGTTTAGGGTCCAAAAATTCAAATGATTATGAAAAACAGAAAAATTGGTCGATTCGTTTGCGGTTTTCACTAAAATTATTCTTTATGTCAGTATTGTCTTGAAAATAAATTATAAAGATAAATTTCAAAAAATGACGATAGAGGGCGCTTTAGACTTTAGAGTAACGAACAACTATTTTTTTCCGTTATTTTTTGCATCTCATTAAAGGTTTCGTAAGCTTAGACTTAAACTTAAATTTTGAGCTCAAAATCTGAATCGTTGGAAGCAGTTAAGTAGCACAAACTTAACTGTGTTCAGAGGGTTTTAAATTCAAATGATTATAAAAAACGGAAAAATTGGTCGATTGATTTGCGGTTTTCACTAAAACTATTCTTTATGTCGGTATTGTCTTGAAAATAAATTATAAAGATAAATTTCAAAAAATGACGATAGAGGGCGCTTTAGACTTTAGAGTAACGAACAACTATTTTTTACCGTTATTTTTTGCATCTCATTAAAGATATCGTAAGCTTAGACTTAAATTTTGAGCTCAAAATCTGAATAGTTGGAAGCAGTTAAGTAGCATAAACTTAACTGTGTTCAGAGGGTTTTAAATTCAAATAATTATAAAAAACGGAAAAATTGGTCGATTGATTTGCGGTTTTCACTAAAACTATTCTTTATGTCGGTATTTTATAGTTATTAATTTATAGTACTTAAATACTCAAAACGATGCAGATTTTGAGCTCAAAATTTAAGTTTGAACTTTTACAAGCATTTAATTAGATACAAAAAATAACGGTTAAAAACAGTTGTTGGTTACTCCAAATTTCAAGGCGCCCTCTAACAGTATTTTTTAAAATTAATCTTTAAAATTTATTTTCAAGGAAATATTGACATAAAGAATAGTTTTAGCGAAAACGACAAACAAACCGAACAATTTTTCCGTTTTTTATAATCATTTGAAATTTGAACCTCCCCACCCCCATTGAACACAGTTCAGTTTGCGCTACTTAATCACTCCCAACGATTCAGATTTTCATCTCGAAATTTAAGTTTATGTCTAAGCTTCTAAAAAAAAATTATGAGATGCGAAAAATAATGGTAAAATATAGTTGTACGTTACTCCAAAGTCTAAAGCGCCCTCTATGGGCATTTTTTGAAATTTATCTTTATAATTCATTTTCAATAAAATACCGACATAAAGAATAGTTTTAGTGAAAACCGCAAGTCAATCGACCAATTTTTCCGTTTTTTATAATCATTTGAATTTAAAGCCCTCTGAACACAGTTAAGTTTGTGCTACTTAACTGCTTCCAACTATTCAGATTTTGAGCTCAAAATTTAAGTCTAAGCTTACGAAACCTTTAATGAGGAGCAAAAAATAACGGTAAAAAATAGTTGTTCGTTACTCTAAAGTCTAATGCGCCCTCTATCGTCATTTTTTGAAATTTATCTTTATAATTTATTTTCAAGACAATACTGACATAAAGAATAATTTTAGTGAAAACCGCAAACGAATCGACCAATTTTTCTGTTTTTCATAATCATTTGAATTTTTGGACCCTAAACTTTAATGGCGCCTACCTCCTTCGGAAGACTTTGGGACCCTTGGTTTCCTATTTAAATATTGTTTGTCTTGATGTGTACTATCACCCCTTAAAGTTTGGACCATGAATTTAGAAACACCCTATATATATATATATATATATATATATATATATATATATATCTGATTTTTTTCATGCGATAACTAACGTATTTATCAACCGATTTGAATGAAACTTGGTATGTACATAGTACATACAAATATCTCGACCGAGTTCGTTGGCCAGCATCGTCCGCCATCTTGTTTCAAAATGGCGGCCATTTAAAAAATATTTTTATTTTATGCGTTAGATCTTAAAACACCAATTCCAGAACACTTTTTATTTTGTCTATATCTTAATAAATGATTTAGTTATAGCACTTTGAATTTTTCCTATGGCTGACATTTTGAAACGAATTGATTTTTGTCATGCTATAACTAACGAATTTATGAACCGATTTGAATGAAACTTGGTATGTACATAGTACATACAAATATCTCGACCGAGTTTGTTGACCAGCATAATCCGCCATCTTGTTTCAAAATGGCGGCCATTTAAAAAAAATTTAAAAAATTTAAAATTTAAAATTAAATGCGAAAAAATTAAAAGTTGAAAAATATTTTTATTTTATGCGTTAGATCTTAAAACACCATATCCAGAACACTTTTTAATTTGCCTATATCTTAAAAAATGATTGAGTTATAGCACTTTGAATATTTCTTAAGGCCTAACATTTTGAAACGATCTGATTTTTGTCATGCTATAATTAACGTATTTATGAACCGATTTGAATGAAGCTTGGTATGTACATAGTACATACAAATATCTCTACCGAGTTCGTTGGCCAGCATCATCCGCCATCTTGTTTCAAAATGACGGTTATTTAAAAAAAAATTTAAAAATTTAAAATTTAAAATTAATTGCGAAAAAATTAAAAGTTGAAAAATATTTTTATTTTATGTGTTAGATCCTAAAACACCGATTCTAGAACACTTTTTACTTTTTCTATATCTTAAAAAATGATTGAGTTATAGCACTTTGAATTTTTTTAAGGCCTAAAATTTTGAAACGATCTGATTTTTGTCATGCTATAACTAACGTATTTATGAACCGATTTGAATGAAACATGGTATGTACATAGTAGATGCAAATATCTCTACCGAGTTCGTTGGCCAGCATCATCCGCCATCTTGTTTCAAAATGACGGCCATTTAAATTTTTTTTAAAAATTTAAAATTTAAAATGAAATACGAAAAAATTAAAAGTTCAAAAATATTTTTATTTTATGTGTTATATCCTAAAACACCGATTCTAGAACACGCTTTACTTTTTCTATATCTTAAAAAATGATTGAGTTATAGCACTTTGATGGCTGACATTTTGAAACGATCTGATTTTTGTCACCTGATAACGCTCGTATTTATAAATCGATTTGGATGTAACTTGGTGTGTACATAGTACTTAATAAAACCTGGATCGAGTTCGTTAACCAGTTCCATCCGGCATCTTGTTTAAAATGGCGGCCATTTAAATTTTTTAAAAAGAAATTTAAAATTTGAAATTAGGTACAAAAAAAAGTGAGAAATTAAAAAAGATTTTTCTTTCATGCATTTAACCTTGATACAAAGATTCCAAAGCACTTTTTGTTTCGTCTGTATCTTAAAAAATGTCTGAGTTATAGTACTTTGAATTTCTAATGTTGCTCACATTTTGAAATGATCTGTTTTTCGTTACGTGATAACACGCGTATTTATATACCGATTTGGATGAAACTTGGTGGGTAGATAGGACATACTTATGCCTGGACCGAGTTCGTTGGCCAATTCCAACCGCCGTCTTGTTTCAAAATGGCGGAATATCATTTTTTTTAATTTAAATTTTAAAATTAGGTGCAAAAAAGTAAGAAATTGAAAAAGATTTTTCTTTTGTGCTTTGACCCTGATACAAAGATTCCAGAGCATTTTTTGTTTCATCTATATCTTGAAAAATGGCTGAGTTTTAGCACTTTTAATTTCCAGTGAGATTGACATTTTGAAACGGTCTGAAATTTGTCACGCGTTAATGCGCATATTTATAAAATGATTTCGATATAACTCCGTGTGTTCATGGTACATTCCAATGTCTTGACCGAGTTCACGTGCCAACTTTATCCGCCATCTTGTTTCAAAATGGCGGCCATTTAAATATGTCAAAAATCTTTTAAATGTATAATGATGCATAAACAAAAAATTAGAAATTGAAAAATGGTTCTTTCTAAACTATTTATCTTAATAAAGAATTCCGGGGTATTAGGTAGATTTCGTATGAAATACTACCTATTGCAATCGCACCAGTTTATATCTATCTATCTATCTATCTATCTATATATCTCACTTTTTTATGGACACGATAACTTCTATAATTCTTCACCAATCGCCACCAAACTGGTACCTGAAATCAAAGGGGATAAAATCTCGGCTGAGTTCGTTAATGGGCAAAATCGGACCAAGGGGGTCGGAATAGGGGATGTTTTTGTGAAAACCGAAAAAACGCCATAACTTCTTAATTAAAGTAGAAATCAAATCGGTTTAAAGTTTGTATTACTTCTTAAAAATGAGCCAAAAGTATATGCATGACAGATTTTTGATAAATTTAGAAGTGGGCTCAAGGGGCGAAAAAAACAGGGGTTTTGAGAGAAAAAAATTCATAACTTCGTCAATTTTCAAGATATCAAGTTCAACTAAATTTTTTGTAAATGTTCTTAAAATTATCTAAAACTTTTGTATTTACAAGTTTTTGATAGGATCAACTTTTACCAATGAAAAAAATTAATAACGAAAAGAAAAAGGGCGGTCAAAAAAGAGAAAAATCCATAACTCCGTCAATTTTTAAGATATCAAATCTCATTAAATTTATTTTACATCTTCTCAAAAATATCTACAACTTTTATACTGACAAGTTTTTCATAGGACCAATTCGTATAGCAAAAAGGAATTAAACAAAAATAGGAGTTGGAGAAAAACCTCAAATCCAAACTGCTTATATTCTGACTCATTTTTAAATTCATTTTTGATTTTAAACGCATCCAAATGGTAGATCCTCTTATTTAGAAACTGTATAAACTGACGCATCGGCCAGTTTTTTAATAAAGACGGAATATATTTCAAAAAAGTCTACCAAAAAGAAACAGACAGAATTCTTTTGAACAGAATTTTCCTAAATCATCGTGAATGAAAATTTAAGAAAGTGTTTAAATAAGAAATTGCGCTTTTTTCTGACTCGTTTTTAAATCCATTTTTGCTCTCAAACACATTCAATTTACAGTTCCTTTTATTTAGGAACCAAATAATGTGATGCATTGATCGGTTTTTTGATAAAGGCAGAATATGTTTCGAAAAAGGCTACCAAAAAGGGTATTTTGAACAGAATTTCCCGAAGTCTTCGTGATTTGAAAATTTAATTAAGTTTTCACATAGCAAATTGCGTTTTTTATGACTCGTTTTAAAATCCATTTTCGCTCTCAAACGTATCCAATTTACAGATCCTCTTATTTAGGAACTATATACTGTAACGCATTGGCCAGTTTTTTGATAAAGATAGAATATATTTTTAAAAATGCTGTCAAAGTGAGTATTTCGCACAAAATTTTCCGAAGCAATCATGATTAAAGAATTAAGTATGCATTCAAACAACAAATCGGTTATTTTATGACTCATTTTTAAATTCAATTTTTTTTCTAATGCATTCAACTGACAATTTTTTGTTATTTAGGAACTGTATAATGTACTGTTTTGGTCGGTTTTTTAATAAATTCAGAATCTATTTCAAAATATGTTGTCAAAATGGGCATTTGAGCTTAATTTTTCTTAAGATGATTCTGATAAAACCAGTTTTTGCAGAAAAATGAAATTAACAATTTTTCATAAACGGCCAAATGAAGTTATTAAACTGGTTTTATCTGTAATCATATAATATATTTTTTTGTTATTGTTGTTGAAATGAGCACTCTTCGAAATCTACCTCCGCCTATAGGCCCAGCCGACAGGGATTTTTTTTTGCTTTGTCTTTACCTTGAAAAACGCCTGGGATATAGCAGTTTGAATTTCTAATGTGGGTGACATTTTTTTTAAAAAGTCAATTTGCCCGCGACAGCACTCGTATATATTAATCGATTTCGATGTGAGTGTGCATGTTCACATGAATTAAGATTTCGATCAAGCTCATTGGGTTTTTTTTTTTATTCATCATGCTGCTTTAAAATGGATATCGTGGAATTTGGCGATCCTATAAATCGCTTAAAATAAAACCAGGTTGAATAAAAGATAACTAATTTCTAAAAATTCCTATTAATATTCTGTATTGACAAAAACTAGTATTCAATCTTACATAATTGTGTTCCACTATTTTATATTTTCGTATGTTTGATTTATGTAACTTAATATAAAATAAATAAATAAGTATATGAAAACTACCTCTTCCTCCCGGCATTGCCGGAAGTACTTTTTTTTTGTACAAGTACTTGTGTGATAATGCTTCTTCTATAAATATAAAGTAGATTATTTAGTAGGTTATCTAGTAGGTAGTAATAAAAGAAGAAACATACATTGATGAACCGCTTCAGAATGTGGTAGATGTCCAACATATGTTTAATGAAAGAAAAATCGCTTAAAAATATTCAGCTATCATCACTACTTTAAAGAATAGTCTATAAAGTCCTAAAAAATTATCCCTCCCCCTTCCTTAAAAAGACAGTTTTTTCTTTTAAAATAAATGATTTTTCAGCGCTTGAAATAAGTAAAAATACCCAAAATTTTGTTTTCTATTCAGAAATCTTACCGTCATAATTGGTAATTGTTCATACATTTCTTTCATAATGCTCATTATTGAAAAAACTTTCATTTGAATTTTTATTTTCATGCAAAAAATATCTTTTCTTGATCTAGAAATTGTGTAGTTTTTTATTACATTTTATTATACTATCACAATAGAAATTAGCATTTTTTTTTTAACACTTTTAAGGCTTATTTTATGATTTTATAGTTTTGAAACAAAGTCACCTTTATCCCACTTTTAAATAATATAATTTAAAAAATATATTCTTTAAAAACAGTAAATGTGAATTTTAAACTTTACAATTGATATTACGATTGAATTCTCAGTGTGGGATGGGGAAGGGGACATTATGTATTGGGATTCCTAAGTGTCATAGTTACACATTTTTCGTGTATGAGATGTAAATTTCCAACTGGGTGAAAACCGCACCTGGATTAAAACCAGGGATCTCTTGGCAGAAACCGCCAATGCTCTACCATCTGAGCTATCCTGAAAGAATTCTGGGGATCTGATTCACCCAGCTAAATTATTGAGTATAGCATCTGGTCTGATATCTGAATCAGTTCAATAAATAAATCGCTGGAAATTAAACCCTAGAAAACGCTGTATACGTAATTAAATTAAAGATTAATTTTAACACAATTATTCTAATTGGTAAATAAATCAAATGAGATGTAAGTTTCCAACTGGGTGAAAAATGTCCGGACCAGGATTCGAACTAAGTCTCTCTTGGCTGAAGCGGCCAATTTTCTAACATCTGAGGTATCCCGAACAATTTTTCTAGTAAATAGTAATAGACAATAGAAATTCCGAAAAGCTGAAAACAGTAAAATATATTCGTATATGTAAAAATTCCGAATTTTTAATATTAAATGAATAAGTTTTATAGTAAGATTTTCAAAAACAATTGAGATACTTAACATTATGTTAATCGAAGACAAAAAATATCTTTTTTCTGCTATTATTTATGCTTTAAACTGCACTCATTTGACACTCAATTGATTCTATTTTTTAAGTTACTTTACCATATAAAATATCTTACTCATTAAAATATATATATATATAGAAAATAACGTAAAGTTAAAAGAAAAATTCCGTCGTTGAGTAATTATTTCGTCTTCAATTTATTACATATATACATACTTATTCCACACCAACTGAAATAGTTTAGGTAGAGTGGTTTGTCACAGCAGAGTTTTAACAGAGGAAATTCTTTATTTTGTCCGTATTTATATTTTTAATCTCATTTTCACAATATTGCTAATTTAGACATAAAATGAAACTTTAACTGCATCGCTAAACTACAGCAACATAAAAAAAAAGACACAAGAAGATTTTTGCTAATGCGCAGTAGTACTGTTTGATTTATAAACAAATTTGTGTTTCACAGTAATAACCATTTTTTTTTTTTTTTTTTTTTTTTTTTTTTTTTTTTTTTACCAAAATTAGTTTACAGAAATGCGAAAAAAATGACAAAAGTCAGGCGAGAAAAATGACCAATTTTTGGATAATATTTATACGAGACCACCGAAACGGAAGAAGGCTGGATTTGACATTTTTCTAGTTTTAGATTGCTTGCGATTTGAACGAGTTTTTCGGCGTACACTGCCATATTTTAACGATTTTTGGAGTTAAATTTTTGAAATTTAAAATTTCTAAAAATTTAGTTCGAAAAATCGTTAAAATACGTCCTTGTACGCCGGAAAACTCGTTCTCTGCAAGCAATCTAAAACGAGGAAAATGTCACGTCAAGTATTCTTTGTAATCAGAACACAATCTTTTCAAAATATTCACCGATCGAAACTTCTGTATAACATTTTTACTGCTTACCTACTAAACAAACTGTTTACCTTATAATTCTACCGATCTTTGTTTTTGAAAATTTTTTATTTTGAAATCAGGGTCTTATTCGCTGTACACCCTGCATGAACAAACTAATTATGTAACTTCTTATGGTGAAAGTATCTTATTGTGCTATAATAAATTATTATCTTCATTATATTTTTGAAAAAAAGAAAAATGATACATTATATAAATATAAAATAATACTTTTTGAAAATAAAATTAGTCTTAAATAAAAATTAATTATGTATATTCAGTCTTATTATAAAAGTTAAGTA
The DNA here is from genome assembly GCA_964019185.1 of Maratus speculifer. Lineage (NCBI taxonomy): Eukaryota > Metazoa > Arthropoda > Arachnida > Araneae > Salticidae > Maratus > Maratus speculifer. The sequence continues at coordinate 226,926,114 of OZ025293.1, forward strand.
TATAACTATAAAAGTTAACGAAATATTAGACTGCTTCAAGAAGATTGAAAAATGTCTCAAAAAAAAAAAAAAAAAAAAAAAAAAAAAAAAAAAAAACAGTACAATAAAATAATAGGAACAAATATTTTGAATCATTTTAATCTCGTTAATTAATCCTATAATATAAGGAAGTCGCAAACGGATCGCTGTTTGAATATCGAAACAAATTAAGAAAATTTTTCTATATTTAAATTGCTTCAATATCTACGACAATAAATATCAAAATAATAGACATTGAGAGTGGAAAAATCCTGAATGCCATGACAGAAATATGCAAGAGATAATTCTCAACTTTACTTAACAGTAATATTTAAAAATGAATTAGGAAAATGAGTGTTGTAATCACATGGGAAGATTATGTGTTAAAAGTTAATAGATTATATTTATATCACTTAAATTATGAAATAACCACAAAAGTAAATAATTTAACTGAAGGTAAAATCTTAATTAGTATTAATTAATAAATTATAAAAATGTAAAATTATTATAAAAATTGTGTATTTTAACATCCATGGCTGCAAAGAAATATATCAAACTTCATAAGAAAAAGCGAAATATGCTCTATAATTAATATTTAAGTTAATTTGTATAATAAAAGTGCTGCCATCTGTTGATGGAAATAGTACTTCATGTGTTACAAAATAAACATACAAATAAAATTTATATGATTTATTAAACTTTATATAAAATTGTAAATTTTTTAAGATATTTACTCTATATATAATTATAAAATGATTAATTTATTCCTATTTTAAGAACCGACTACACCAAAAGGAAGCCAATGAATGTCAGATAAAAAAAAAGAAAATAATCTAAATTATAACTTTTAGATATAATAAAACAAGCGATCTGCCATTTGTAGGATTAATGAATATGCTTAATAAATATAATAATAAAAAATTGAAATGAATAAGAAAAAAAGTGAATTCATGAAATAGGTAAATAATTTTATAACTAGTAAAATTAATTAAGTTAATCAAATCGCTAAAATATGAACTAACGCGAGAAGAACAACTTATGAGTTACAATTATGAATTACAATCAAGGAATTTCATGAGAAGAATACTTTATGATTTACAATTACATATGAAAAATGCACGCCCACTATTCATTTAAGTTAAATTATAAAATTAATAAAGAAAAAAAATACTGATAGATTTATAATTAGGATATAAAACAAATAAAATAAAGACTATTTTAGAAGTAAACTATATTTTAAAACAAAAGAACGTAAAGTTTTATTAATTTTGAACCAATTGA